>JADDOH010013332.1:0-63716 GCA_016648135.1 Agrypnia vestita | reverse complement strand
AATCGTAGAACGTGTATGAGAAGATGTATGAATGTGGCCGAAGCAAAAGTGGTGTGCCAGGATAGAAGAGTGTGGCGTTCAATCCTCTCTGCCTACCCCTGCAGAGAAACGGCGTGATGGTTAGTTAGTTAGAAAAACCCATTCTCTCAGCTCACCCACTCTCCCCAAACACAACTCTACCCACCTCTATCAGTACCTTAGATAATTAATTTTACTCTTATGCTCGATGACAACATCTGCAGTTGTCGAAACTAGTCGTGAATTCCTAAATTCATTAGTGGTCTTAGACAAGTGATATATTGATATATAATACTTAGAAAGACATCTATTTTCCCATATACTCCCATACTTCTTCCCTTTATCCTAATCCTACATCCCACTCCGCACTTCCCCCCCAATCCCCCTACCTACCCCCCCCAATACCCCTATCAATAAATAATGAAACTATAAATTGTCATAATGTCACACTTAATAATTGTCACAGGTAATATCTTTAATAACTAATTTTAGGTGGAAAGTTTGTAATTGGCATAATTTACTATTTTTATCTCTTGTTGTTAATTTAAGATTTGCTGTAAACTTTTCCTAAAATAAATAAATACCGGGATCCCGGTAGCAGCCAAACATTTTTTCGCAGATTTGATTTTTCTGTATATAATTTGGTTTTCTTCTTCTTCTTTTCACTTTACTTGTTTTTTTATCTCTTTTTTTTGTCTTTTTTTTAAAAATAAATAAATACTTAATCTTAATCTTAACCCTTACACCGGTAACTCCAGCTTTTTTCATTTTCTTAGTACCTAATCAATTAATTATTTGTATATCCACCTCATCCCTTATTTGCATTCACCCAATTTACTGCATTTTATTTACAAGGTCAATCGTTAAAAAACCTATTTAAAAGATTAATTGAAAATAACGTACAGATGCATTTAACTTGAGCGCATGGAATACTTGAAACAGCACATTTCAGTTGCTGAAAAACAGTTTTGGAAAAGATTCGATTCTGGTCAAAACAAAACCAGGGCCGCATCGCCGATCTTGGGGTGGTTATTTTCTCCCTTTTAACGAGAAAATCCACCGGGGCCGACGTCGAATTTGTCTTTTTGGTTCACATAACTCCCGATAATTCCGCCCGGCGCACAGAATAAATCCTTATCTGACCTGGAGTCAGGGCAGACCGTTAGAGGGAATCTGTTCCAGGGTTCTGGAAGAAAGACAGGGCGGGATATCCCGAATATCTCGCAGCTTCCGATGTCGGAAGCAATTTGCTTTACGGTCGTTTTATTCACTGAGCGGAGATCGCTCGAAACGTCAGTGCTATCGGCACGTCTTACAAGCATTGTGGCTGCAGAATGACGCCGTGAGATAAATCTCAGAGATTCAGTTGAGATAAATTGCAGTCCCGTTTACACATTTCGGATGTTGAATTGGTGATATCCTCAAGAGAATCAGCTGGATATTGCCGGTCCTCGAACACCAGCGTACTTGATACTGGCATCCCATTGAGGTGAGATCACAAAAAATCTATGTGATTCTTACCTTTTTAGTATTTTAATTTATAAAAACGTGATTTTTCAAAACATATACTCACTGGACATTGCTGCAGTTAAATAAAGTTTTTATTTATTCACAAAATTCACTGTACATAAATTTAGGTGTGGAGTACTGTTATTAAATTCGCAGTAATTAAATGTTTCTGGAATAATTCACAAATAAATTACAACACTGTTTCTTAACTCGCACTAGTTTCTGTCACTTCGATTCGTTCTGTTCGATTAAGTTTGTTTTCCCTTTATATAGGCAATCGTTTTCTCAATGTTTCCAGAATTGGCGATAATATCCCAGTCGATTCCAGAATGTTGTGGAGCGTTCAAAAAATTACGAGACATTTCGATAGTGCGTAATCCCCCCGGATTATACCATTTCGTTACAATATTTAATATGTTCTCAAGTTTTCACGGCCGTTCAGAATCTTCTGTGTATAGTTTTCTGGGATATTCTGCCTCTCTGGTCGACGTTTCGGATTCCATTGCAGTGTCCATCATACCACAGGGTACATCAGCCCTGATATGGACCCTGCGACGGGATCCGAAACGTCGGCCAGAGAGGTCAGATGGCAGAATATCCCAGAAAACTATACGCAGAATACATAATATTATCTTTTTTGTCTTCTCACATTAAATCTCGTTATCAATTCGAATTCCGTAGATGACATGTTTTTTTCTGAATGCTATTAAATTGAAAATTCTAACATCAATTGTATAATAATTCAAACAGACACATGTTACTGGCATGTACAATGGTAGATAAAATAATACGCTAGCATTTTTAATAGTTTTTTTGAATAATGACTTTGTAAAAAAAAAATGAATGATTAATGTATTATCATCCAGAATACGCCTCTATGCCGAATTTAGGAGCGATTATTGGAAAACATTATATATTGATAATAAAATGTTGTTACAAGTGAAACTAAATAAAATCGTGTAATATAAGATTTGACGTCTAAGTGTTATTGTGATGTGTTTCACTAAAGTAATTTTTTTTGGAACATGTAGATGAGTTTGTGTACTTGGGAAGTATGTTCGATAGAAGAGGGAATGTTGAGAAAGATATAGAGAGGAGAGTGACTGCCGGGAATAGGGTGAACGGTGCTTTGAATGCAATAATTTCTAATAGAAATATGTCTACCGAGGCAAAACTGGCGGTACATAATGGAGTTCTGGTACCGACACTAATGTATGGAAGTGAAGCCTGGAGCTGGCAGAAGAGGAACGAAAGTAGATTGAATGCAGTGGAGATGAGGTCCCTTAGACGTATGTGTGGTAAATCCATGTATGATAGAGTAAAGAATGAAGATATTAGGAATGAATGTAAAGCTGATCGTAGCATAATACAGAGAATAAAAATAGGGTCGCTCAGGTGGTTTGGGCATGTTGAGCGAATGAATGAGGAAAGAATGGTAAGAAAGATATATGATGCAAGTGTTGACGGCGCCAGAAAAAGAGGGCGACCACGGAAGACGTGGCATGACCAGATTAACCAGATACTGGAAGATGGTCCTGTTAGAAGTCTGAACAACCGTCGAGCTTGCATGCGAAGATGTATGAATGTAGACGAAGCGAAAGTTGTATGTCAGGACAGAAGAGTATGGCACTCTATCCTCTCTGCCTACCCCCTCGGGGAAACGGCGTGATGGTAAGTAAGTAAGTAAGTAAGTAATTTTTTTTGTGTTGAACATATTGTAACGAAATAGCAAAAAAAAATGTACAGAATCCCTTGCAATATGTAACAATTCTATCAAAGGATCGAAAATGGCCTATAGCTATTTAGGGTGATCTTAAACATTCGGAAAATGCCTGGAACAACCGACAAGCGACGAGAACATGCTCGTAAACACTAGAAATATCTAGAAAATTCGAAAGTACCAGCATTTGGATGTAAATAGCGCAGGTATAGGCCGCCGCGCAGAGTAGCTTATTGGTCTTGCGGTTAGGACACTCGCCTCGTGATCCAAAGATCGTGGGTTCGAACTTCACTCCAGACTAGCAAGTTAGTCCTATTTTCATAGCTCAGTTTGCAAATAGTTAGAATATTGATGCGATACGTATTTCGTGTACGCATTTGTATTTAAAAAAAAATTGTCGTTTTTTGACAGTTCGTTCGTTAAGTCGGCCGCGAGCCGTGAGGTGGGCAGTCGTGAGATAGTCGAAGCGATAAATAAAGCGAAATAGTCGAGCGGAGTACCTAAGTGTCGAATTAAACCAGAGCGAAGTCTGTGTGAAAAAATTGAATATTCTGCTAGCATGTGTTACCCAGCGATAATAAGGAGTTCATATTAGGGTGATTTATTGAAAAACAGTATAGATTAAAGTTTAATTCGTATTCAGTGACTTACTTTGTATTTCGAATAATTTATTTATCATTAATTAATAAATCGCTAATTATTTTCCAGTGTTTCCATTCATCCTCTTCCTAGCCACGCCACGTGACAATATAAATTGCTAATATCTGCGCCACCCCTGTGAGTTTCATTTTAAATATTACTTATTGAAATTTTTCGAAAAGACTTTTTGAAACACATAGATAAACGCGGCTGTTAGAATCGAGATTTTCGGGACGCTGCTTGTGTCCTGTTAAATTCGAATGCAAATTCGGGGGGAGACATTTCAAAATTAAAGCCCATCCGTAGGAACCGAACGGGTCCCCACCGGGTCCTTTAATGTGTTCCGGGACCCGAGATGCTGGTTTCCCGAATATTCCCGTCCATCCCCAGGGAGCTCCGCGAGACGGGAGCCGGGAGGAAGGCAACAAGCCAAATTCCCAAACTGCGTGCCTCGATCGACGGTTTTTGAAATGGAATTCCTGGAATTATCCATACTAAAGTTATCGAATATCTATCCGTTTGTATAATGTAATAAAACATTACGTTATTCTGGAATATGTCGTAGATAGAACGATTTTCTTTATGATTGAATGAAATTTATGATGAAATGAAAAAACATGTTTAATATACACAAACATTCAATTAATTTTCTTATATAGGTATATACCTAAATATACTTTTTAACTGTGCTATTATATTGTATATATTTATATGTTTCTATATCTTCACCGGATTAACTGAGACCGACCATCATCATACACACACCACAGCCAAACTCTCATCACTCTTTGCACATACCTCCATATCTATATACAACGTCACGCACAGAATACACACGCACTCCACTCAGCCACAATCCCATACACCTCACTCCACTTCCCCCTCTAACTCCCACTCCTATCCCTTTATTTAATATACGTTTTCTCTATTGCTTGACTTAATATTTTATGCCGTGGATCCCTATAACTGGTCTACGAATTACCTAGTACGTTATGTATTATTATAATAAATTGTATACTGTTGAGATTCCTAAAATAAAAAAATAAAAAAAAATAAAATATATATAATTTGTTACTATCCATGCATATGATTTTTTATATATGTTACTTTACTTTCTTTATTGCTTTTGTATTATACAATATATATTGTTCTTATTATCCACATTTTATATTTTATAGTTTATAACAACATTATAAACATTTGTTTTGTACATTATATCTAATTTGTACATTATATCTTCCCTTCTACTCCTGTCCCACATTCCCCTCCACCCTCTCCATTCGCTATTAATGTATGTTAAAGTAAATTTTTAAATTCAGTGGAAAATTTTTAAGATTGTTTTGCTGTTAACTTTTCCCAAAACAAAATAAATAAATAAACACACAAATACACACACTCACACAAAC
The DNA here is from genome assembly GCA_016648135.1 of Agrypnia vestita. NCBI lineage: Eukaryota > Metazoa > Arthropoda > Insecta > Trichoptera > Phryganeidae > Agrypnia > Agrypnia vestita. Next base: position 58,424 of record JADDOH010013332.1, on the reverse strand, counting down.
TCACTATTGGACATGTTTTTTCTTATTTTTTATCGATTGTATATATGTGTTTTCTTGTAATTGGCCCAAAACTCTGTACATCAATTATTGTTTTTTTCAAGATTGATTAATTATATGGCTGTAAGAAAACCAACAAATGAAAATAAAAATAAAAATAAAATAAAATTATATAAGTATATACTCAATTAATTAATTAATTAATCTTATAGTTATATAGTATTTTGTTGTATATCTTTATTATTTTTTGTACTCACTATATTGTTCAGCTGCTCATCTCGGCACAGGTTCTTCCTAGTGAGATGAGCGGGTCCATCTCCCATGTCATGTAACAAGATGAAGATAAATAAAAAAAAAATAAAAATATTGATTATTCTTTTTTTCATGTAGTAAACAAGTGCTCCAAAGTAAAGGTTATAGAATAATCTTCTTCTTCTTCTTCCTCTATAACCACCCTTATTATTAAAGGGGGGTAAGGTTTTTAACTTTTTTTTTTGCATTTTATTTTTAATTTTTTAAATGAATGTATAACATTGCAAGAATATTGGGTCAAAATTTCAAGTCAATCGGAGCAAAATTGACGAAATTATGAACATTTGAGCGATACTCAGACTGATTTTCTATACCTGCTCGGCCAGCTAAGAGACGCGCTCACCTGAGGACTACCGGACGTGCTATTTGTATTGGAAGAGTTTTGCGTAGACAAGGACAAAAAGATGCTGATGATGAAAGCTCTTTGCTGTGTGAACATGGCATCGACGATTATGTGTAAGTATAAAATAAGTGTTGAGTTTTATTTTGAATTTTACAGTGTGCAAAACTTTAAAACGTTTTCCCCACATCTCACGTTTTCAAAGTCGGTGTCCATCATAACTTCAAAACTACTACACCGATCCTTTTGAAATTTTGAATACTATTTCTGTACATAATTTACGAGGTAACGCTGTCGAGTTTTTTTCAAATTTGTTATTAATTTTTATTTTTTAATAACAAATTAATCGATATTTTTCGCAAAAAATCGCGTTTTTCCCTTCAAAGTGTTCCAAAAAATTGAAAAATTGTAATTTCAAAAAACCCTCCCAGCGTTACCTGGTAAAACTTATTATCTAACGAATGAACTTTGATTTTTTGATTTCAGATGATCTAGCACCAAGTTATGATGGACACCGCAATTCTACTTTTTTCCGAGACACGTCCGAATAATTCCTGCCATTGCCGTATTTTTTAATATTTCTTCTTGAAAATTTTACACAATATTCTTCAAATGTCATACTTTAATGTAACAGCTGTAGTAATGTAATGTAGTAGCTTGTTGGTCTTGTGGTTAGGACACTCGCCTCGTCATCCAAAGGTCGCGGGTTCGAACCTCACTCCAGACTGGCAAGTTAGTCCTATTTTCATAGCACAAGCATTTAGCTTAGTTTGAAAATAGTAAGAATATTGATGTGACACGTATTCCGTGTTCGCATCTCTATTTTTTTAAAAAAAAAAAAAAGAAAAAAAAACAGAAAGAACATTGGTTTTAATAAAGAGATTTTAACTGTGTCGTCACAAAAAAATTACAAAAACATGCCTTTTTTTGTATGAATTACCCTTACCCCCCCCTTAAATGATTCACAATATTCACATATGTACCTATATACGAAATAATAAGTGAGGCTCCCTTATCCGACTCGAGAGCTTCTCTTCACTGATGAGGTCTACATAAATGTATAAAAAAAAAACGAGCGAGCCTTACAGTAGTCGCTTTTGATGTGTAACATTTGACATCTCACAATTAAAAATGTCAATAGAGCAACAACAGAAATAAACATCAAAATTGAAAAAGCTAATAGGTACCTATATATTTATTAATTAGTAAATGCAAGTAAAGAAAATGTATGTGCATTTATTTATTACTGAATTTTGCCGCACTAGGTAGGTACCGTATATCTACATACGCATTTTGTTTAGAAATGTGTTTGGTCATTTATATGTTTTTATTTATTTTCATAGATGGCGGTAGTGTGCCGCTGTACATACTGTATGAAAACTATGAATAAATATTTAAAAATAATCACATAAATTACATAAAATTTGAGAATGTAATGTAAAAAAAATATAAGCCAAAATATGTCAAAGTTACAACATCCACACGCTTGACACCGGACGCGCAGCATATATACAAAATCAGAAGCGTTGCATGTTGTAAGTGTGCGTCTTCGCTGTGACGGCGGGACATTGATTTGTTTGCAAACGATAATTTTTTTCCATCGCGCGCGCTCATTGGTCAAATGAGATTGCGCGCGCTTCCCCGGCGTCTTACTTACTGTTACGCATTTCCATACGTTTTCACGAAATCACTGCTACAGATTGCGGGAAAGTCTGAAAAAAAACGTCTGGTTATAGTGATGGGTCCGCTCTGTACTCACTACTACAACGTAGTACTACATTACATTTAAGTGCTCACTTCACACGTTTTGAAGTGTAGTGCACACTACAAACACCAAAGTTATTGAAAGTATATAAAAGTGTATACTTCAAATAGTACACTTCATTTCAAAGCGAACACTACAAAGTACACACACGTCAAAGTTATCGAAAGTATGAGAAACATACTTTAAATAGTGCATTTTTTAAGTGAAATTTTTGGGAATTTGATGTAGATAAATGAAGAAATCTCTATTTTTTTTAGGTCGCCAAATGTTACTTTGTAGAAAATATGCCCATTTATCTTAAATATTTTTCTCGTTGATCTTTTTTTTTTAGATAGCCAAATTTTATTTAGGAAAAAACTATTTACTTCACTAGTACTACAATTTTGTAGTACAATTACTTCACTTCGTTTACTTCACTTCATTTCGTAGTACTACAATTACTTCACTTCATGTAATTTTTACTACAATTGTAGTGTACATTTTGTAGTCTTCAAACTGGTGAACGTGTGTGTGTTGTAGTCTTCATTTTGAAATGTGGTTTTTGCCTTCGCTATCTGGTTACCCTGTCTCGAGCGGATAATGGAGAGTTTGCAACAATTACTAACCAGAGCACTCAGAGCCACTTACAACTTCCACCGCGCTACGTGGCGCTACACCCACCAAAGCGGTTTATGAGCTCGCATCTGATATTTATATTTCATATTTGTTGCTCGAGAATATCTATATACGATAAATAATCCCTTAAGACGGGAAATTATTAATCTTCAAAACTTAAGTTATCCGGAAAATCTACGAAAAAGCAATACCAAAAAAAACTAAACCATAAAAACCAAGTTTTTATTTTACTCGCTTTCTTTTTTAAGTTAATTTTACCCACATGTAATTAAATAATTGATAATTGATTGACTGAAAATGTAAAATGTGTAGAAAAATACCTATGTCAAAAATCTATAAAAATATCTCTATATCTCCATTTGAATTTTCTTTTCGTTTTATTTCCTCTTACATTCCTTTTGGCGAATGAAAATCTTAACAATTAAAGACGAATTAAAACATATAACATAACATCAAACTTACAGGAATTTTAAATATTTCTGAAATGTCAGATGTTTTGAGCTTTGATAAGACACTTCATGCTTTGAAGATTATATTCTAAAAACATTTGTCAGTCAATTTAATCGAGATTTTGATATATTCAATTATCAGCAATATCGTACCTTATGAATTTCCAGCGTCAAATGATTTAAAATAGTCAGAATCACATTTGAGTAATGTAGAATTATTCAAAACTAAGCAGAAATCTAAAAGAAATAAATTATTATTTGATTTCTTCCAAAAAACCGAAGTGTGCTGTCATCTGTGAACTAATTGTCATAAATTTTCAAAATTCGTAGTGAAGTACCTATTATACCGACGGAGTAATTCAAATTTTAAATATTCCGTGACGTCATCAGGCCGCCGTTGGTAGTAATCAAACTTTTCTGTAATAATTCAATTTAAAAAAAATACATTAATATTTCTAAAAACTAAAATTATACTATAAATATTAATTTTTTTTTTAATACAAAAATTTTTTAGATCATTTTTATCGTCGCCACGAGTCTGCCTGCAAAGTTTCAGCTCGATTTGATCACGGAAAAAGGGTTAAAAATCGATCCAAAGTTTTTTCATCAGACGCTACGAGTTAAAAGAAAGGGAGTAACTATATAATTTTTTGACGCTATAACCACACATATATATTTTTTTTATTGCCATGATTCATAAAGGAATTGAGAAATTTGTTACGGTATTTTGTGAGGTATAAAAGCAATATCCCAAAAAATTCAATGCAGTCATCGAGGATAACTAATTTTTAATGTACTGAATTGGAGATTTTATAGAAAATTGTTTCATCTCTACGAGACGTCTAAAATATATCTTGACTAATGATGTTCCCCTGGGGATAAATTCCAGTATTGTATTCTTGAAAAATTTTAACCTACCCGTTCAATATATTCTGAGAAATATTTTTATTTATTAATTCTTCTACAGATAATAATCTAATCTTTATAAAGAAATCTTGTTATTAAAATATTATATGTGGGTCATAAAAGCAAAGACAGCAATGTCCGATAAAAAATTAAATGCAGTTATCGATAATTACTAATTTATAATGAGATTTAATAGAAAACATAGTCTGTAAATTTACAGGGAACATGGTTTTGGTAGGGATAGATACATTAAATCTTTAATTCAGTACATTTTAAATAAGTAATCTTCGATGACTGCATTCTGTTAAAATATCTTAAATTTTTTGTATATTGAAATGTGATATATTATGAGTGTGTTTTTAGAATTCAGTCCACTTCACCAATTCTAGAGTTTTTGCCAAAAACATACTCCTCCCCATCGCGTGCTCGTCTCAGCTATCCGATTAGATTAATACATTTTGTATTTAAGTTAGTTATTATCTATGCCTGATGATGAGAAGGACTGCTCCTCTCTAAACTATAGAAGTAATTTTTTTTTAATATTAATTTATTATATATTAATAATTATTATTAATAATAATAAAATTAATAACCTATCTTATGAAAATAAATATTACTGACGAATTTATAAAAATATTATAATTGTGTTCTATAACGCCACTCTGGGACAGGCGTAGCCTAGTAGAGTGGCATAATCCACAAATTTACCAACAACAAAAAAAATGTAATTTATCTTATATTGTTATTATAAAATTAGTATTAAGTACCTTTATTTGTAAACAAGGATTTTTTTTGAAATAAAAATAATAAAAAAATTAATAACTCATATTGTGCGTGTATTATAATGTTAAAATAAAAGATATTTTAAATTATAATGTTGCACCACGAAGTATTTTCCGAATCTTTCAATGATATCGAAATGTTATCTTTAATCCTAAGTCCTCGTTTAAAATTAAATGTACTTGTAAGGCCTGGATAAGCTAACAACGATGGATGACAGCGTTGCATCTGATTGAAGAAATTCTGGAGTCGGCCCTGAAGCCAGTATCGAGACTTGTAAGGGCTTCTTACAAGCTCTGTCTCATCTGATGGAAGTCACTATATATATATATATGTCATTACTGCCATGAATAAGCAATGAAAGAAGGAAAGAAATAATATGTATTCGTCATTTCTCAGTAGGTTTCCTGCAATCAGGAAATTTTTTCATATAAGAACCAGTTCCTATTTCTAGCATATTTAGAAATGTATTATTCCGTAAATTACATGATTGTTTATTTTTCATCAGCTTTCACAGCACTTCTAGGAATTCCTTGTTTAATCTCATGAAGGTAGAATACTGCTTTAGAACACGTATATAAAAAAATATAAAAAACAAATTCCATTACACTGTTTTATAGATCGTTTTTTTACTCGTGTTACGGTACAGTTGGCCACTAATGAATCTGTCGCTAATATTTTTTTTAATTATAATTACGATATTTTGCCCCCACAAGCATCATCTTTATAATATTGGTAATATTATTCTTATCACAGAATGTGTCGAAGCATATGTGAGGTATGAAAGCAAAGACAGCAATATACAAAAAAATTTAAAAAATGTTTTGAATGCAGTCACCGAGGATCACTTATTTAAAATGTACTGAATTGTATATTTAATATGTATCTATTCTTTCCAAAATCATGTTTCCTATAAATTTAAAGGCTATATTTCTTATAAAATCTCAAATTCAGTACATTCTAATTTCATTATTTGTTGATAATTTTAATATTGAATTAAAAATTATTAAACAGATCGCGTTTAGTAATGGTTATGATAAAAAAATAATTGATATTATGTTAAATAAAAAGTACAAGAATGTTTTTTTTAAATCTTTTGTTTTCCCTTCAATTTTTGATTCTGATAAACATCGGAGGAAAATTATATTTATAAATAATGAAATATCTAATTCAATAGTTAAAAATATTTCAAATTTTATTCAACTAGCTTTTTATACTAATAATAAATTTAAAAATTACATATTAAATAATAAAGATAAGGATAATTAAAAAAAAAAACGGGTGTTTATAAATTAATTTGTAATGATTGTGATTATTTTTATATAGGAAAAACATGTAGAAATTTTGAAATAAGAGTTCAGGAACACTTAAGGTGTTTAAATAGTAATAATTATTCCGAATTTTCTAACCATCTTTTGGCTATGGATCATTGTTTTGATGTTAATAAGGGTTTACAAATTTTACATACAAATATATACATAAAAAATACAGAATCACAATTTGATAAATTAGAAATTTTGGAAATAAGAAAGAGTGTAAATAGTAAATTGAATGTTATAAATAATCAGATCCTTTTTGCAAATAGTTATCTTTTAAATTTATTTTCATGTTAATTAGGTACTTTATATTATCATTTTCCATATATAACTTTTTAATATTTTGATCTATACTTCAATTTTTAAATATAATTTTTGTTATCCTGACGAAGAAGCCATTGACTTCGAAACATGTTGAATTTTTTCAATAAATAAGTGGTTTTAACAAAGTTAATTTATATCACTTATAATTATGTTACCACAAAATACATTTGCTTAATCCTTAATGGCTGCATTCAAATTTTTTTAGATACTGCTCCCTTTGCTTTTATACCTCACAAATATAATGAATTCTTTAGTTTCATATTCGTACATAATTGCACTGCATTGATACACTAATAGGACCATGCAATAGGATCCGAAATGTCGGCCAGAGAGGTCACATATGCACGGCATAATATACCAGAAAACTATACACAGAAGATTCTGAAGGGTCGTGAAAACCTGAGAACATTTTTAACGTACAGAATCTCTCATACTATGTTAATGACGTCGATAAGATCGATGTCTCTAGGACCTTCTAGAACACACTGCCATACTCTGGTATTATTAATAACATTTGCAAACGTCTACAAACATGTGGAACCTTATCGTAAACACTAGAAAACAAATATTTGTTCTCACGAATTAGAATAACACAGGCATGCAAAAAGCACCGCGCTGCTCAGTGAGTTTTTTAACATTATATCAAATTAAATATACGCTTGGAAGACATCAATTATGAATATCTCCTTAGTTATTTACAACTTTTAAACTTGTCTGTGAGACGTACTGTAACAGACCTAATATTTCTTTATAGGATCGTAAATAGTTTGATTGATTGCCCCCAGTTTATTAGTCTGATAGACTTATATGCTCCATCGAGGTCATCAAGACACAGTGCATTGTTCTATTATAGTGGAAATGTCAGAACTAATGCATTAGCAAACTCTGTAATTCCCAGATTACACTCATTAGGGAATGAGCATGCAGAGGCGGCTGACATTTTTGCTGATAGTATAACTGTTTATAGGACAAAGCTGATACAATTGTTTACATCCCAACGAAATGGAAATGGACAATAAATCTTATCCGTGCGATATCAGTCGCAGGACGACGACACAACATGTGGACGAGCATTATCATTCAGGATTATAGTTTTGTCGTGTCTGAAGTAGGAGTCGGCGCGCTTTTCTTCGAGTGCTCGACTCAATCTCAGAAACTATGTTCGGTAGACAGCCCCAGTGATGGTTTCTTTCGTCTTCGTAATCTTTTGGCCTTCCGCTACGTTCTTTGTCTTCGATGTCAAATTCACCGTTCTTAAACTTTTGATACCACTCGCGACAACTTCTCTCACTTGGCAGCCTCACCATGTGCTTCTACAAGCAATCGATGAGCCTCAGCTGCAGATTTATTCAAATTGATGAAGTAAATCAAAAGTTCCCGCAAATGACGCTTATTCGGCTAAAAACTCGACATTTTTGCACACAAAAGAATATATTATACTGTTAAAAAATTACTTATATGACATTTAACATCTGACATTTAACTATAACTTACTGGTGGCGCCAACTTTTGTCAAACGGCTGAAACTTATTTGTGCACTAATAGTATTTTTTATATTTATATTATTTTATTCTCACTTTATTGTAACAACACTAGAACCAACATACATTTTAACTCTCTTATACCCAGACTGCATAGACTAAGCAATAGCTATGCGCATATCTTTGATATTTTTAATTCCAGTTTAGCACAATATAAGAGTTCTACACATAATCCAATCACAAACAAATTATTTCTTAGATTCTTACACTACAAGTCACGTATTCAATTAGAGAATCCAAACTACAATTTTAATGCAAATTTATTTATTAGACAATCCTAACTATACTTTTTTTCACCTATCACAGATATTATACTTACTGAAGTTTTTGTACGTATGTACTCAAGTATATGTATATGTATTGTATTTTTTATATGTATATATAACCCTGTATCTTTTTTTACTTGCATTAAGTTAAAAATTTAACAAATTTTTTTAATTACATTTTGTTGACTGTTTTTATTTTGTTTTCAAATATTTACTCATGTTGTAAAAGCCCCTTGGGCGTAAATAAATAAATACATATTGTAAGCTGCACATCTTGGTACAGGTTTTTCCTAGTGAGATGAGCGGCTCTTTTTCTTACCACATGCATCAAGAAGAAGATAAATAAAATAGATAAAAATAGAATTATGTAAATATACTGTCATACCAAAAACTAAGACAACATATGGACAGAAAAATTACTCATACATAGGGCCTAAAATATTTAACATATTTAAAACAGACTTCCCGGAAATCAGAATATACTCAGTTAATAAAATAAAAGCTTTATCAAACAACTGGCTTACCTCCAAAGGTAGAACAGCAACTGAAAATTTACTTACTTTAATTGCATAATAATGTCTACAAATAAAAATATATACGTATATAAATAAATTAAGGAAAATAAAAAATAATCTTAAACAAAACTTTAACCCTTTTTACATTAAACAATTATTCTACACATATTTACACTTGGACTTATGACTCATTCAACTTTCACTAACATTACACTTGATACTTTGTAGATGTATAATTACTACCTTATGAAAATAAATATTACTGACGAATTCAAAAAAAATAAAATAATTGTGTTCTATAACGCCACTCTGGGACGGGCGTAGCCTAGTAGAGTGGCATAATCCACAAATTTAACAAAAAAAATGTGTAATTTATCTTATATTTTATTGTTAAACTAGTATTAAGTACCTTTATTTGTAAACAAGGATTTTTTTAAATAAATAAATACATAAATAAATTATTAATATCTTTACGGCGTACAAGTTGAAATTGAAAAACTACCCTCGAAGAATTCCCCTGGAATCCCATTATTCCCGATCGTCTCAGTCAAAGCAAGGCACGAGGGCGGGGGGAGGGGGAGGGTGGCTGCTCGGAGGAACGAGATCTCTGAATTGCAAATTGTCGGGAGAAATGGATAAGGAGCTTGCGTTCCTTTTTATTGTGGACGGCGCTCGGGAGATGGCTGTCACTGCGCCGGCCCTGATGACGCGTTGGCCTCTTTGACAGGCTTTCAGATATTCGTAAGTAATTCGCGTTGTATTTCATTTTATCTGCGTAATTCAACAAGTTACGTAAATCTTGTTTACAACAGCTTCCCGCGATAGAGAATATCATTTCTCGACAGAAATAAGCGCTTATTGAATTATGGAATAGGATATTAGAGGAAGTCGACAAATAATAAGGAATAAGTATTATTATCACGGCTCCGCGAGAAATCAATCAATATAATTATATAGAAACAAGAGAAATAACACCTAATCGAGGATTTCTCAGCACTCTGGACATTTTACAGCAAATTGGAAATCGCTAGAAGGGCCTAGAATAGATTCGCGAAACTTCTTAAAACTCGAATACAAGTGCGATGACACGGCGAAATTTGGCGAAACTACAGATAAAACGAAATCTGAAGCGATCAGCGAGAAAAATTAAAAACGTCTTGGCATCCGGCGCTTCAAAGTCATTCTCGTCGCAGACTCCGCAGAGATAGTGATCAGACAACATATGAATCATACACACAACACAATACAACACATCATGACTTCGGCACGGTATTGCGAGCCGATACTTAACCACAACACCAACACTCACAACAACACATGAACCCTGCAATGGGATCCAAAACGTCGTCCCGAAAGGTCGTAACAACACGGCATAATACCCCAGTAAACACAAACTTGAAGATTCTGAGTGGTCGTGAAAACCAAAGAACATTCTTAGCGAGAAAAAGTTATGAGAGTACCTACCGAGCCTTCAAAGGTAAGTAAGTGACTACAGACGTGCGAATATTTTAAGGCGAGCATAAAGTGTTCCATAGACTAGATTAGTGCGACATTATTGCGAATTAAATAAGAGTTCTCTAGTGAAATTCGTCTCCGGTTACTTTAGTGATAAATGAAAATATTATTCGAAGTGTTGACAATATATTAAAGATGTCTCACGAGTATTTTACATGTTTTTAGACGAAGCTATTTCTTTTGGAAGAGCAAAAATGGATGCTTGAGTGTTTAGAGGGCTCACGGCTAATTTTCTCTTTTTTTTACTCCCTCTATATAACTCGTGGCGTCTGCTTGCTTGCCGTCAATAAAAACTTTGGATCGATTTTTGACCCTTTTCCCGTGATCCAATCGAGCTGAAACTTGGCAAACAGACTCGTGGCGATGATCAAGAAAATCAATAAAATTTTCGTTAAAAAAAAAATAATAATTATAGTATAATTTCGGATTTTTAGAAATTTTATTCGTTTTTTCAAATTGGAATCATTAGAAAAGTTTGATTAGCAACGCCGCGGCGGACCGATAACGTCGCGGAATATTTTCTAATTTGAATTACTCCGTCGGTATAATAGGTACATCACTACGAATTTCGAAAATTTACAAAACACTTGGTTCACAGATGACAGCAAAATTGGGTTTTTTGGGAAAAAAATCAAATAATAATATATTTCTTTTAGATTTCTGCTTAGTTTTGAAGAGTTCTACATTACTCAAATCTGATTCTGACTAAATCGTTGGACGCTGGAAATTCATAAGGTACGTTATTGATGATAATTGAATCTATCAAAATCTCGACATCTCAAAACATCTGACATTTTAGAAATATATTAAATTTCTGTAAGTTTAGTGTTATGTTATATGTTTTAATTCGTCTTTAATTATTGTTATATTTTACAAAGAAAGAGAGTATAGTAAAAACTTCGTTTTTGTGGGTTACTTTTTTACAAGCCAAATCAAAAGTAAAAGTTATTGAACAAAAACCAGTAAGAAGTAGTAGTTTTTATTGTAAAGAAACCATTTGAAAAATGTAAGCAATGCTACAATACATCAATGTCCATATTCAAGGATTTTATTTCCTTTTTAACCTTACCGGGTCCCGGAATATATGTAAAGAATTGAACATCCGGTAGATCGAAAATAGGACCATTTAGATCCTATTTTCGCTCTAAATGATCCTATTTTCGGATCGGAGTGGGGTAGCAAAGTGACCCCAGTCAAATTTGCGTTTTAAAGAAGTATAATGGTTTGAAGATGTTTTATCATATTTTTACCTTCATTTTTTATACAATGCGAATAAGATTCTATTAAATTTGTTGTCATTATATTATCGTAGTATTTTGACGTCTCAAACTCACAAGCATCCGACTGACAGAAGCGTTGCAAGCTCAATGATAAATTCATTTTGCATCGTATAAAATATTGCGGATTATCTACGAAACATATTTTTTCTATTTTTGACTTTCTTACTACATATATGTATTATCGTTTTATTTTCTTTGGGATACTTATAAGTATTCCAAAAAATACCAGCTCGATATTTTCTGTTATTTGTATATATAAATAAAAATGTAAATGTTCGTTTGTACAAAATCGATTATCTCTGAAAGTTCTTCACCGATTGCTTTGAAATTTTGGCACAACGTTGCAACCAAATACGAATATGTTTACCTACTTTGTTTTTATATACCTTCTAATAATTTATATAAATAAAAATGTTCGATTGTCCAAAATCTTAAATCAACTATTGCTTTGAAATTTTGACATAACACAACGTTGCGTTCGATTACGCACAAATTATTTAAAAAAAAAAAAGCGCCGGGGTACCCACCTCTATATTGGTAAGAGACAAAATATTAATAACGATACCAAAATTTTTTTTTTTGTAAAACAGCGCTATCTGTTCAACGTAAAAGCAACACACTATCTATACCTGTAAAACTCAATATCAATCTGTCTGTTCTCTGTACAAATCTACACCGTTTGTTTGATTCAACTCAAATTTTGCAAACAATATTCAACACAACAATATTCTTAAGGACCTGATGGTAAACTTAGGCCACATTTACCCCCCTGGACATCCTATCCACCCGAGCCTAGATTACATGGATTCATGTTTTTTTAGAGGCTTTGCAAAACAATACAACCTTTGTTTCCCCTCACTCTCTTATTTTTAACTTAATCCTGCAACACCGGGTACGAAGAACTAGCTTTTAAATAGCTTTAAAAATAAGATTTTTGGGGTTAATTTATGCCCCGTTCCCCTTTGTTCTATATCTATTACTTATACATTGAAGGTGACCCACCATATACCCTGGGCTGTTTTATGCGCCGAAGCGCCCGTATCAGCCCAACACATTCGCCGCCTGGTTGGCATTATTTGATGCTAAAGCGTCCTCTCCGCCCGGCCTTGTGTCCCAGCATTACAAGAACCAAGACCAGGCGAGTCGGTCGCGCCAAACCTTCAATGTCCCATGCGAAAAAGTTTTTATTTTTTAAAAGGGGTTTCTCAAAAGTACAATAAAAGAACATTTAAATCTAAAAAATACAACATAAGAATACCCGAGGAGACATGGCACGGGACAAAAATAAATCAACACCTCTCCTTGGAGGGAAAGGGACAGAACAAAAATAATAACATGTAGCACTTGCGTCAGAAGAGGCTAAAACCACCGTATGACACCGGTTCAGGAGAAACAACGTAAAAATTGACAAAATATTATACAAAACAGAAAGATAACATGGTTGTGCAACAATAATGTAAAGAGAAAAAAAAACTAACCCATTAAAACAAGTTTTTATTTTACTCCATTTCTTTGTAAATTAAGTTTATCACCATGTAATTAAATAATTGATTGACTGAAAATGAAATATGTCTAGACAAATATCTACGTATGTCAAAAATCTCTAAAAATATGTCTTTATTATTTGATTTCTTCCTAAAAAACCTAAGTGTGCTGTCATCTGTGAACCAATTGTCATAAATTTAAAAAAAGGTAGTGAAGTACCTTTTATACCTACTGACGGTGTAATTCAAATTTTAAATATTCCGTGACGTTATCAGGCCGCCGCGGCGCTGCGCCGTTGGTAGCAATCAAACTTTTGTAATGATTCCAATTGGAAAAAACCATTAAGATTTATAAAAATCCAAAATTATGCTATAATTATTAATTTTTTTAAACGAAAATTTGATAGATCTTCTTGATTGTCGCCACAAGTCTACTTGCAAAGTTTCAGCTCGATTGAATCACGGGAAAAGGGTTAAAAATCGATCCAAAGGGATTAATAGTAGTAATATACAAGCAAAGTGAAATTGCAAGCAAAATTATTAAAAGAAAGATCGAGGCAGGGCAGCGTGGTCAAGGGTACATCAGGACCACCGAGCAGGACCCCTCAGGATTTCCCAACGGGTCACCCGAATTCCCACGAACACTTTAAAAAGTCTGAAGTCATCCTCACAACTCACAAGGTCGGCGTTTGTAAGACGCCGACTCGTTCCATGTGGCCCATTTATGGCCTCAATCAAAGTTTCCCTTGCATCCCTCATGAAAGAATAGTCCCACAGGATATGTCCCGGAGTCTGGGCCACACGAGCGCAGACGCACCAAGGGTGGGTGGAGAGCCCAAGAGCATAAAATTATATTATCATTCATCGTCATCATCATCATCATTCTTGGAACTACAACCCTTGGTGAGTCTTGGCCTCCTCAATAATTTATATTATCATTAATATTAAAATAATTGTAATAGATCTGAGGAACGTACGTCGCGACGCCAGAAAGAGACTGCATGACAGAGAGAGAGAATGTATAAAAAGGCGCGTGAATGTCGAGTCGCTCTCTCTTTTACTACCATTGTTATCCAGACCGCATCTTACTGTACAAACAATTGTCTAAACCGTTATTGTTACCAAATAAATACTTACGAGAACAAAGTCTTTACTGGAAGCAACCTCTCCCCGAAACAAGAGTATTACATCTGGCGCAGCCGAAAAGGAATATTTTTTTACGAAGATCGGGAGATTTTGAAAAAAAATATTACGAATCCGGGACCAGCGACAACCGGCAGACAGATAGAACACCACACCTGACGCCATGGTCATCTTCGCCTGAAATTAGGTTAAGAATTGTCAGGATGAACGAAGAGGGATGAAAGCCAAGGATAAGTGCGGAGGGGTGTAATCTTAGAGTATATACAATCCATAGAGACCATATTATTTCGAAACTTGTAAGAATTTTGTTAAAAGAGGCGTGGTCATTCGGTGAGACTGGACAATTCGTTTCTAACACGTGTTTGTAATTTCTTGCTAAAACAGGGCTACCACAAATGAACGATTCTCTGTGAATTCTCTTACAATAAAGTAGCAATAAATGAAAATGCCTTTTATATGTGGGTACATATATTTATTTTTATTTATTTTATTACAATTTTAAATATCACCACAAAAATAATTATATAAGGAACTGCAATAATAATAATTATAATCGAAGATTATTTATATCACATCAAACATAAACATTTAGATATCTGCATTTGTACAAATATTTAGAAAATTACGTTATTTACATAATATACATTGTTTGTATATACACATAAAATACATTGTTTGAAAAAACAATATGATGAAATACATTAATGGAATTAATAATAAATATAAAATTTTAATATAGTAGGGCAATGTATATTTATACCGGACGAAAATATACTACTTCATATATTAGGAGTTTCAGAATGCACATAACTAATTTTATAAATCCCATAAAAATTGGCGTTTTATATATTTTTTATGTAACGAAAAACGAATAAAGAATGAACACTATAGGTACTTACTCTATCAATAGCCAGTTCTGTTCTTGAATTATTCGTAGGAACGGCAAATTTTTTTATTCGAACTAATTTGTTTTCTTTCCTTCTGTCAAAATGTACATTCAAGAAGTGATCTGAGCAAACACAACTGTGATTTCCGGGATTCCAATTAATCCTTCCCACAGCATGGATCCATTCACTTTTTCTTACTTCATTTTTTGGGAACCTACAAAAAATGATATCCCAATCCGAATACTTTAAATAATAAATAATAAATAATTTGTATTCTAAAATTTTAAGCACAGCCCTGTCGGTACAATATGCTTTGTCATAAAAATACCACATTGAGCTTAGTTAGATCCATACAATGTAGTGCCTTCTCTTTCTTACTCCTAAAAATTCAGAATTTTTAAAGGAGAAAAAAAGAGACGGATATATTTTAAAATGTCGGCTATCTAAGTAAATGATTTTACAGTTCGTGTTCATAGACATATTTTGATTTAAGTCATCAAAAACATCTTCAAAATAGCATTCTCCGAATTATTTGTGTAATAAAATCAATCAAAAATAAACGTTCTAGGATTTTTTAAACAAAAGTAAATGTTTGCAGTTGGTTTGTTGTTGAAATTATGAAATAAAACGTATATATGTAAAATTTTCATATTTTGGATAAAATACCTGTGATAACTGATATGTTTCTTTCCGTTTCCACTCCTATTGGAACACCCCTTCATTGCACAAGAAGGCATATCAATTTTTTGTAATATTTGCACGTAAATACACAATAATTTATCGAAAATACGGATAACAAATCTGTCAGCTCTGCTGTTCTCTGCCCGAGTTTTGAAACTCGGGCAAAGAGAACCCTTACAAAGCAATTAAAGACGTACCCGACCGTGTGATCTTTTTTGTCCCTTTTTGTCTTATGTGTTACTATATTGTTAAAACTGAGTAAGCTTTATGTTACCACGCGTACGGGTTTGGTAAAATGTTTAGTTATCCCTCTATGGATTGTATATACTCTAAGGGTGTAATAGATCTGAGGAACGTATGTCGCGACGCCAGAAAGAGACTGCACGACAGAGAGAGAGAATGTATAAAAAGGCGCGTGAATGTCGAGTCGCTCTCTCTTTTACTACCATTGTTCTCCAGACCGCATCTTACTGTATAAACGATTGTCTAAACCCTTATTGTTACCAAATAAATACTTACGAGAACAAAGTCTTTACTGGAAGCAACCTCTCCCCGAAACAAGAGTATTACAATAATAATAATCATAAAATTATATAATCATTAATATTACTTATACAGTTAAGTTTTAACAGTTATTTATTAACTTAGTATTTTCGATTGCAGTCCAATTGAATTATGTGACAACGGTGCGGTGTTCGAAGTGCACAGCGGGCCGTAATGTAAAAAATACCATTTGGCCGAATGACAAAATGAATTTTGATATAATTAAGCGCAAACACGACTTGTCCGACGAAATTGAAATGGACATTGTAAAATGCAAATTACCAACTGCGTCATTTATTTGAAATATTAAACCCCAGGATGAATAATTTCAGCTAAAAACCGCGGTGAAATGGGACGCATCAAAAAAGTACACTGCCAAGGTGTGTTTATGTTATCTATACTAATATACAAAGAGGAAAAGTTCGTAAGTTTGGATGTAGAAGGTACGAAACTACTAATCTGATTTCAACAATTCTTTCAACAATATTTAGAATGGACTTTCAGGGTTGACAAAGACTATATATTATCCCGTTAAAATAAAAGGGATTTTCGTGGTGACTTATTTTATAACCAAAGTCGAAAAAATGGCCGAATGATGCGTTTTTTTACGATAAATACTTTATATAGACAAGTTGTAGAATTCAAAAAGTTCTTTAAAAAAAATCCACGACGATATTTATCTATATGTTCAGGTTTATAAACAAATTGATGAAATATGACTATGAGGGCTATTATCCATCTCAATCTCATAGATAGGAGATTGATAATGCATCAAAAGGCAAAACGAGTCTCAAAAAATTAAAAAGGTAGAACTTAAAAACAATTATTTTTATTTCCATATGTGTGATTATAGAGTACTACAAATTTACCTCTGAAACAATAAATTTGACCAAAAGTTACTAAAAATCCACGCGTGCTAAGCCGCGGACATTGCTAGCAATAAATCAATTTAAAAAATAAAATATCAGTTTTAAAAAATTGAAAACATTAACTTTGTGGCCCGGCATTTTAACAAAATTTAAATTATAACCACTTACAGTTACAATACTGTGTAGTTTTATTAAAATACTAGTGTGGTAGTTGTTCCGACAATGAGACGGTACGACTCGAAACCGGTAGATTAAAAATCTCCGTAAGTGGTTTAACTACATAACATAACTAAAATAAAATAAAATAATGTTTTAGATGGAGCTGCAAGCCTGTAGGCAGATGACAAGAGGAAAGTATCTGGGATGAGAGGATACGTAGGGAGGCTGCGAAGAGTTTCGAGTTAGAATAGGCAGGCTTCGTCTGGTCTTAAAAGCCTTCGCTAAGTGGTCGGGTTGGGAAACACCGGCGCAGACTGGATCTAATGGCAGCGCTGAGAGTTGAGGAAGATTGATCAGCTCTCCTGGTAAACACGTGTCCTCGTCGTTCCCGAAACAATATCATTTTGTTGTATCCCACAACCGAGTTATTCGGGATTCTATTAGTCTGCACTTGCGCTTCTCAAACGGTGTTCCCGAAACACAGGGGTTCCGCGAAGAGATGTAATTGAAAAAATTATTGATTTATATATATATCTGATGATAAACTCAGCTGCAATTATTATCCAGCTTTCTATATTGGTAAAACATCGAGAAACGTAAATATTAGAATAAAAGAATGTAGGTTTTTCTGAATTTGCCGAACATCTAACTAATTTTGATCACACATTTGATAATAATACAGGGCCAAAAATTTTACGCAAAAACGGAATAGGTTTGTGATTTGACAATCTAGAAGCATTAGAAATTTATAAAGCTATCAATAATAATAGTCGAATAATAAACAAACAAATAAATATATCTAATTGCCCAAGTTTAAAGCTGTTCCCTCTATCTTCACTTCCACATTCGCCAACCATATAATTAATACCAACCATAATTTTGATAATCACAGACTAAAACTTCTACACTCGGATCCTCATAAAGGTTTGATAATGAACAGCCCTCGAAATATAAAAAAAACTTAAATTCTGAGAAAAAGCTCATAAACAACACCCACCACACACAAGAATCATAATTCTTTTTGGTGAGGTATATACACACAAAAAATTGATTTGTAAACATTTTCTACATATTAAAATATTATATATATTATTAATTAAATAAAAAAAAGATCATATTCTTACAAAACTCTCCGCTGCTCAGCTTAAAGACCACACAAAAAAATTACCCCTACTACTCCGCGACCCGTTACTCTACTTAAATATTTTCATAATTTCTGTATTTAGGTTAGTTATAATTATTATAATTATAACCCGATGATGAGAGTTATAATTGTAATAATTATGTAATCCTCTTGTAATCATAGTCGTTAAATTAACTCAGTGTGTGCATTACAAAGTTCAATTTAGTTTCAATTAAAATGAAAAAATAATTCAATAATCGCACACGCACACAAAGAAACCTCGCCTAT
This sequence comes from Agrypnia vestita, assembly GCA_016648135.1. Lineage (NCBI taxonomy): Eukaryota > Metazoa > Arthropoda > Insecta > Trichoptera > Phryganeidae > Agrypnia > Agrypnia vestita. The sequence continues at coordinate 39,326 of JADDOH010013332.1, read as the reverse complement.
TTCGAAATAATTAATTAATGAATTATAGATGTCTCACGGAAATGAAGTTATTTATATATGGGAAAGTACGTACGAACGGCTAGTTAAGTGATCACCTTACATAATGTAACGTTCACGATTCCACCCATGATCGACTATATGCCGCTGCCGTTTATATAAGATCTTCGATTTATGGATTTTCCCCATATATTTACGTGTGTTCTACCGATTTATATGTATTTCCAATCTATTCTAAAACGTCCAGAGTGTCGGAAAATTCTCGATTTTGTGCAATTCCCCTGGTTTCTAGAATGTCGTTACAGTATTTAAGAGGTTCGCGACTGAATTTAACTAAGAAACTATTGTTTATATAATACAAATGTGAAATTCACTGCGAATTTATAACTTGAAACTCTATTGGAGTGGACAGACATTTACAAAAGGATTAATCACAAATTCCAAGAAAAAAATTCGATTAAGTCAGAATAATTCGCTTTTCTTTCTCCGTAATGAAATAGCGATAGACGGAATAAATATTACAAACAGGTTTTTAATATTTTTCTATCTGTGCCGAGGGCTTGTGATTATAACATTTGTTTTTCTTAAAGAAATATATAAGAATTTATATATTTCAATTTGTAGATACAATGCGTCTTCAAATGAAATACTAAATAGTGATCACACGTTGTAAACTTTCTACTAAGTATTACAAACATCCAGGGTTTAAATTCTGGAAGAAACTGAAGTATTTGTATAGGCATAAAATGTGTGTGAGAATGGATGTTATGTTTATTGAATTATTTATACTTTTTTGGCGCGTAATAGAGGATGGCCCTGTCAAAAGCCAATGTAGCCAAAGCAAAAGTAGTGTGCCAAGATAGAGGAATGTGACGTTCTGTCCTCTCTGCTTACCCCTGCGGGGAAACGGCGTGATGGTTAGTTGGGCGCGTGAGATTTTAGAATGCAATGAAGTGCATTCTAAAATATATGTGTATACAGGGTGACTCATAGCTAGTAGCAAAAATTTTAAAGGTAAAAATCCTGCCTTGATGTCGTCGATGAAGTCGAAAATGTGGTCAAGCAACCATGAACCTAATATCAATATTTATGGAAATATGCGATGTTAAAGTTTGCTTTTTGTAAATATTTCTGACTTTATTTTTTGCAAAAAGTGGAAAGACGTATGTATATTATGAAATAATTTTAAAAAATCAAGGGAATATGTTGTAAAAAAAACTTATTTTTATTTTTGACAAACATGTCAACAATTATTAAGGAGAATATATAACATATTGTAAATTACCGCACAACTATAGAGTGCATTGATTCCAAGGCCAGCGAATTCCGAGGAGAAGAATAAGAAATTCTTACAAATATTTTGAGATATTGCTGTGTATTTAACTATCGGGAATATAACACACGCGCGAATTCACGGCGTGTATGAACTAAAGTAAAAATGTTTTATCGCGGCTGGATTTTTCACTGGATTTTCCGTTCAGCCTGTACTTTGATCGAGGGTGTGTTGCGCCGCCTGTAAATCGCTATAACGAGATGAAAAAAAACCTCCACTTCCGTTATTCCGTTACATAACGCCCGTTGCGGGAACGGAAGAGTGGAAAAACTAAACGATCGACGCCATCACATTTCACACGGAGGCTTTTTCTGTCCGGGATCAATATTGTTTAAACTTTGCCGCTTTTCAGCGGGGAGACAAGTCGTGAAGATTTATTTCTTTTTGATGTACAACTGCGTATTTTCACGTGAGACTAAAAACTATTTAACTCCTGTGTGTCGGTGATGTAATGTAGGTCTACATGTCATAGAAAATATGAAATATCTACCTTATTTACAAAAACTAAAACGTCATATTTTTTGTAATCATCGAATTGACATTTTCACACAAAAATGACTAAATCAAACTGTTACGAATGTACGGATTTTTTAATTTAAAAATATTTATTCATTACTCTCGTATTTTCGGCCAGTGTGTAAAAGAGAGGAGAATATTGCACATCGCAGTCAAATTGAGCATTTCATATAGGACAGAGATGGCGGTTGCATGGGTTTCGGTGAAAGCAAAGTAATATCAAAAGAGTACGGTAGATTCGCGTAACACGTGTTAGACAAAGACGGAGTGCAGGCGACCTAGCGACCGTGTTTTTGAGGTTGAATTTAGTTAGTAATGGTATGTCAGCGGAAGCGCGCGCAAAATCGATATGCTATGATTTTATAATAATTTACTAAAATAATGCAAATATGTATGTTTACCTTTCATAATTATATAAAAGGACCTTGAAAAAGTCTTATCTGTATCGTATATATGTACATTTTATCGCATATTAAAAACTATGCCGATTTTTAATCAGGTAACGCTGTGTTACACCACCGTTCCCGAAGGTATTTTATAGCACAGTCTTTTAAGAGTTAAAATCATTATGCATCGCACACTTTTAATTTAAGTCCAGACAACAAAGTCATCACTATCAATGATAATAATATTGAAATAGAAGATGAATACATATACCTAGGACACAAGATAAAAACGAACAAAGATAACCAAACAGCAGAATTGCCAAGACGAATAGGAATGAGCTGGGCTGCTTTTGGCAAACTCAAACATATCTTCGAGAACAAATTTTTTATTTTATTTTAATAGTTCTTTCAATGCTTGCGCTATATCTTTTCACTCTACATTAATAATTTTGTTTTTAGATTTCTATTATATTATGTTTTTCTTGTGCTTCTGTTTTTTATATACATACTTGCTTTTTACTTTATATTATATTTATCTTTATATATTGTATCTATATTTTAAGTTTTTTCTATTCTCTTTATGTCATTATCATGTTTACATGTTATTGTTTCTTTAAACTATCTATATATTCTGATTATGTACACTTAACTATCTATTGTAAAAGCCCTATAGGGGGTTAATAAATAAATAAACAAAGAAATTCCAATTAGCCTAAAAAAATAGCCTTTGAATCATGCATACTACCAGTGATGACGTATGGAGTGGAGACTATGGCCCTTACAAAGAAAAATGTAGAAAAGCTCAAATGCACGCAACGATCCATGGAGAGATCCATGCTTGGAGTAGGTAAGCCTAAGAGATAGAATTAGAAATGACGAAATTAGGCGCAGAACTAGAGTAGTGGATATCATGGATCGCGTAGCGAAGCTAAAATGGCAATGGGCAGGACATGTTGCAATGCTGGATGCTACAAGATGACCTCCCAGAGTTCTGAAATGGAGAACTTGGAAGAATAAAAGAGGCATCGTAAGACTTCAAAAGAGATGGGCCGATGATATAGCCGCTGTGGGGGGAAAGAAATGGCTACAATTAGCAAACAACAAGAAAGGATGGAAAGGGAAGGAAGAGGCTTATATCCAGCAGTGGAGAGACAAAGGCTGATGAAGAAGAAGAATAAGACGCATCACACACATGTCACTGGACACGAACTTTATCGGAGCACCGATCTTTCAACACTAATGGGCATGATGACAGAATTAAAGAATTAAAGAATAAGTAATTTTAGAGAAGAAAATATCTTGAAAGGATTCTAAAAAATGATTCAGTTTTAATAAATACATTAGATTGATAAGATTTTTAATAGAATAAAAGTATTAAATTCTTCTATCGGCCATTTTAACTGAAACGCCGACCAGAGCGAATGACGTCACGCCTAAGTAATCATCACCGTGTCTCTTGAACTGTTGTCGTAGACACAATGCAATGTTTCCGTCACGAATACATGTACATTTTCAAACGTCTACTGCTCATAGCCTATTTATTATACATAATATATATATCAACGAAATACGCATCTTTGAGAAAAGGATTTATTTTACTTACTTATTCAGTACTATTTATTGTTTATATATTTAAAGTTTAATTTTATCATGTCTGTCTCACTAGAAAACTCTATGTTGAGACAGGCAAAGTTTACAATGAAAATTGAATTAGACGTAAGTATACAAAATCTTCGGTAGATTGAAAGAGGGATAAACAAATTAGAACTGAATGTAATGCTGGCCGTATAGTGTGGCTTTCAATCCTCTCTGCCTACCCCTGCAAGTATAAAGCGTGATGGTTATTTGGCAGATGGGTTATATGAAATTATAAATCAAATCAGTGTCACCAGTGTGGCAAATCTGATTGAATATTAATATGCGTGTATTCGCGAAGGAATCAGTGTGACTGTGCACCTCTGCCAAAATGCACAATCAGTCTGACGCATGTCGAGTGGAAGCTGAAGGCGTGTGAATGTGCGTGAAGGTGTATGTAAGGCGGAGCAGGATGCAATATAGGACGAATAAGAAGAATGTACCCACAATCAACTCGATGGTTTTTTCAGTCACAAAACTTTACATGTTGGAGAGTGCGTTGGGCGATGTCCATCGAGCGCGATTGGTTCATTTGGGACGCTCGAGGGGCTAGAGTCCAGGCAGGTCTGGCTCGCCACAGTTAGTTAGTTAGTTAGTTAACAAATCGATGATTAATTTACAGTAACAACGTGTTCACAGCCACAAATTAACATTTTTTTAAAATTATTCACAAATATGAACGTGTTCTTGAATTTAAAATCGTTTGTATCAAATGTGTCCAAATAAGATGAATTAATTGTTTAATTCTGGCGTCCATCTAGCGGTAGTATCACAAAGTAATTTGAACTACCGTACCAAAAAAGTGGATTGCTCTATGGACAAAAATAAAAATTAATCAATTAATAAAAATGAGAATTACATATATGGTCGATGTATTCACGGAAATCTACAAGGCTCCTATAGCTTAGTGGTCAGAGCACCGGCCCCGGAAAGGAGGTGACCCGGGTTCGAATCCCGGTAGTAGCAAAATATTTTTTCGTGCAGTAGATTTTTCTGTATGTCTTTCTAATTGAGTAATTAATTTGGTTTTAAAAACTTCACAGAACTTTGTTCTTTTTGAAAAATTACAACTTCACAAGTATGAACGTGTTCTTGAGTTTACAAATTAACATGTTTAGGAGAACAAACGTTAAAAAAATATAAATAAAATTACTGCACAAGCATAAATATCGTGGGTTCCACGATTGCTAAACTATTCGCGAACAAAACAACTCGATAAAGTTTACGAAAATGCGCGCGACGATATATATATAGCGTAGTAAAATGATCGTAGCACAGCAAATACTCCGATCGTAGAGTGCTTTTTGCGAAACAATTGGTCTGATTTGCAACTCGAGTTTGTGTTTGCGAAAAATCCGTTCGAGCCGTTACGCGTCGGGACGTACTTTACGACTCCCGTAAACGGATGGTTAACGGATGCCAGGATCCGTTAGCTTAGCGGTGTTTATTGTGCTTTTCGCCCAACACAATGCGCGGATAAAGTTAACTGTTTTAGCGGCTCCATTGTGCCGCTGCCATTTTTTGCCGTTGTATTTCAATATCGCGTACCGATCCGCAAAAGCGCGCTGCGAACTCGGTTGGGTTTATTTTCAAAAATTATCGCGGGAAACGGATGCCAAGTAAAATGAATTGAATTAAATTTTGGCGAATACCAAGTTAGGATAAGCTAACTAACATTATATTAAGGCGATCGTCTAGCAGAGTGAGCAAATTTCACCATTTTTTCTCATATCTTCTCTTGCGTTTTTTATCACATTTTTGTATGGAAATATCTCATTTTAAAATTTATTCATCAAATTACGTTTATTGTAAATACGAATATTTTGTTAAAATTTCACAAACTAAATTATATAATTGATTAATAAATTACAAAACCTTCGATGTTTTAAAAATGAAGAAAATTTCTCCACTTTGTGGTCCTTTTATGACTGAACGGCCTGTTGAGATGTCTTTTTTATTCAATAATATTACAAAGTAAACGTTTATCTTAAATTTGTTATAATTATTGCAAAATCTGTTAGTATGTTTACATGCAATTTATGTTTTAAAAAACACTTTTTTTTAAATTATTTTTATTTTTTGTGTGTTTTTTTCCATCCTTTATAGATAGTTTATAACTTTTTTCTTTAACAAATCAAAGGAATAGACATTATTATTTTAAAATTAATACAAAAAACTCAAAAAATTATTCTCAATTTCAGATATTAGCTATTTAATCAAGGCACTGCGTATTGTGTCATAAATACGTTGCGTCTTGATTAAATATCTAAAATCGGGAATATCGACAAAGATTTTGATTTTTTTTTCTTTTTATTATAAAATTAAATTATCTATTCTTTTCACTATTGAAGTATAAAAGTTGTCAACCATGTAAAAAGAGTTGAAAACAATCCACAAAAAAATATAATATTTTTAAAAAACAGTATTTTTTAAAACATAAATTGCACGTAAAGATTTTGCAATAATTATAACAAATTTAAGATAAACGTTTACTTTCTAATATTATTGAATAAAAAATACATCTCGATAGGCCGTTCAGTCATAAAAGACCCACAAAGTGGAGCAATTTTCTTCATTTTTAAAACATCGAAGTTTTGATAATTTATTAATCAATTATTTAATTTAGTTTGTGATATTTTAATAAGATATTCGTATTTAAAATATATGTAACCTGATGCATAAATTTTAAAATGTGATATTTCCCTACAAAAAATGTGATAAAAAACGCAAGAGAAGATATGAGAAAAAATGATGAAATTTGCTCATTCTGCTAGACGATCGCCTTAACAAATTTATTAATCAATTAGAAAAGACATACAGAAAAATGAAATTAACTAAAAAATAATTTAAGTCTGGCGTCTACTAGCGGTAGATCCACAAAGTTAGTAAGTGGATTGCTTTCAAAAATGGAAAAAATAATGTGATAATTAATTAAGAGACTACATATAAGATCGAAGATTTTTAGTTAATTTACCTAGCTGCCGTGGCGAAATTGGATAACGCGCCATTCCTGGATAGAGTGTGGGTTGGTTCGAATCCCGGTAGCAGCTAAAATATATTTTTATTATTTTTATTTTTCTCTATGTTTTTCCAATTGATTAACAAAATTTGTTTATAATTCACAGAACCTTGTTCTGAAATTGCAGTTTCTCAATAATTATGTGTTTTTTTAGTATATATAATATTATATTATTAATATATTTAATATTTAGAGCATTAAATTTGTGGTCAGACATTTGAACAAAATGTTAGTATGTAACCACTTCCAGGACAACCACTACACCGGCATGTAAATACCACCACACAGCACAACCATAGTATTATCCACAAACTAACACCGTCTCAAAATATTCTGCGTTTTAATCTAACTGAAGGATAACGTGCACTAACATTCAGTGCGCAAGCTAGATAAACACGCATGTGAGGAATATTTTGAGGAGGTGTTAGTGTGTGAATAATCCTATAGTTTGCGGTGCGTAGTGGTATTCACAGCAAGTGTAGTGGTTTTCCTGACGAAGAGACGGGTTTGTCTCGAAACCGCTAGACAAAAATTTCAGCAAGTGGTTATTTACTAATATAACAAACATTTTATTAACTAATATTATTTTCTTTTCGCAAATCCACTTTTTCTGATACGTAAGGCACAAATTACTGCCGAGATGGACTCCAGAATAAACCATTTAATTCATTTTTATTTTTGGACACATTTGATACAACATACATATATTATACTCAAGAAAGCATTCTTATTGCTAAGTTGCAATTTTTTTTATTTGGTTTTAAATTTTTTGTGAAATATAAAACCAAATTGATTGATCAATTAGAAAGACGCACAGAAAAATCAAATCAAGTTTAAAATACTACGCGGGTTGTGAAATGGTTGTGCTCAATCTATCCACGGCTTATTTAAGTCGCACGCAGTGAAATTTTCGGTCTGAAGCGTTGCAATTACTGCCCTAAACATTGCATATTTTCGAAATTTTGATCGGCGGTAGCGACCCCTAAAATTAATTTAAATAAAAAAATACTTGTTTATTTTTTTGGCTCTCTAAAGCGTATAAAAGTAAGCCTCGATAAAAAGACGATAATTTTAGAAGCACCATAGTCTACACCCCTAGTATGTGGTGTGCCTCTTTTCAATTACGGTCGGCAGTCAAAACACCACAACGACATGCTCGTCAGCCCGCGTGCTTAAAAACTGACGTTCGTCGGTATCATTACTGCCCGCAAAGCTCCATGTCCATCTCGAAGTCCGCCGGAGCAATCTACAACATGTCAACACGAGAATAAATGTCCAGAGATAACTGAAAATTATGCCGGGGGATGTAGGATGCCCCGGCTGGTAACTGCCCTGTCGGGGCTTTGTGGCCACCCCGTGCCCGGTCCGTGCCCGTTCGTGGAGTCCGAGCAGAGATTAAGTTTAATGGACCGAGGTCCGGCTTGGCGGAGGCTGCAGAAATATCTGACCTTTGGCTGCAGTTTATCTTGAAAAATGCCAACCCTAAAACGCGAGGGGGCGAGCGTCAAATTTATGGGGCTGAAGTGAGGGCTGTGCGTTAAGGGCGCGAGATGTGAAAAATGACGGAAAAAAGGTATCTTTTTTGAGAAAAATATCGGAAATCGATTTTAATATTGACGTACACTTTTGCGCGCGTGATGTAAAAGAACTTTTCTGCTGTCTATACAGGGTTACTTGTAAAACATTAATAACCTCGCAGGACTATACTCCTACCTTGATTATGAGTCGAAAATGTTCAAGCTATTATGACCAATATGATCAATAGTTAAGGAGATATGCGACATCAAAGTTTGCATCTTTTTTTTTTAATATTTCTGACATATTTTTTGTAAAAGGTTGGACTATCATTACAGTAACTTATATCGAGTATGAAAAATTTATTCCCTTTAATACAAGCCAAATAAAAAAATAAAAACCTTCGAATTCCAATTGGAAAACATTCCAATTGGAATTTTTTCGGGGTTTTAATCATTTTATTTAACTTGTATTGAAACGAATAAATTTTTCGTAATTGATATTAGTTACTGTAATGATAGTCCAACGATTTACAAAAAATAAGTCAGAAATATTGAAAAAAAAATGCAAACTTTGACGTCGCATATCTCCATAACTATTGATATTAGGTCATGATAGCTTGAACATTTTCGACTCATAATCAAGGCAGGAGTATAGTCCTGCGAGGTTATTAATGTTTTACAAATAACCCTGTATATTTGTTTACACAGATGGTTTGGTCATGTGGAACGTATGGACGAGGAAAGGATGGTTAAGAAAATATATGAGGCGAGTGTTGAAGGCAACAGGAATAGAGGGCGTCCGCGAAAGACCTGGCATGACCAGATACAACAAGTGTTTGAGGATGGCCCCGTTAAAAGCCGCAACAACCGTAGAACTTGTATGAGAAGATGTATGAATGCGGCCGAAGCAAAAGTGGTGTGCCAGGATAGAAGAGTGTGGCGATCATTCCTATCTGCCTACCCCTGCGGAGAAACGGCGTGATGGTTAGTTAGTTAGTAGTTGCAGGAGGAATTAATGAAAACGCTGGAATGTAATAAAGGATTTATTGATTACTGAATAATTAATGAATCAAATGTACAAAGTCACTTATCACTTTTAAATATAACGCTAACATTGGATTAAACTGTTTCGCAAATTTATCACTCGTAAATAGGCACTTTATATTCACTTTAACACTTTATTAATTAACTATTCACTAGAATATTCCATCTAATTTCCGCACTTATTAATTTTGCTACGTAAGAACTTTTCAGAACGTCGCTGTCGAATTACCGCTCGCTTGGCCAGCCTGTGAGCCTGGCCTCCGCAATTCGCGGCTATGTCCGCTTCCGTGCCGCTGTCAATCGCGCCGATCGCGCCCAAAAACAACTGACTCGTCCTTACTCCCGTGTGCCGTATTTATATTCGCTTATGCTGATATCGATATTTCCAGACGTTTCCAGTGTTTACGAGAATTTCTTCGTGGTTTACAGATTTTTGTAGATGTTTCAGATTATGCTATGCCGTTCTGTAATCTTCGGTAGTATTGTGATCATTTCAAACAACTGTCACTTGACATGAGTGCGTGCTTCTTTTTTTTGCCCCGTTACAATATTATAAATTGAATTGGGAGAAAAAATTTCGGTTTTTTGCGTGTTGTTCAATTGTTTCTTCTTATTTTTTTGTTTTATGTCATTATTGATGTATGGTGGCTGTAAGAGCACAATCAAGCGGATGGCGCTCGAATAATTTGTAGAGTCTTAGGAGGGTGCCATCTGGCGCCCTTTGGACATTATTTAATGTTATCAGAATCAATAAATTCTTCTTCATAAACAGAAAAATCATTTTGTGGTGACATTATTAATACAATTCATAAAAATAAACTTAGTTTTCACCACTTTTGGATTGGAAATATCAACATGTTTCAGAGTCCATGGCCCCTTCGTCAGGATACAATTGTATACTAACAGAAATTAAACTCAAAAATGGAGTTGAAAAGTTATATATGAAAAATGAATAATAATAACGTATCTACTCAACATGAAAATAATTTTAATAGATTTGTAAAAAAGGTCTGGTTATTTATGAAATTCAATTTACTATTAACAATTTTTCTTATTTCCTAAATTTCTAAATTATCAAACTATGATTCTGCATAATTTGTATGTAAAATTTGTAAACCCTTATTAATATCAAAAGAATGCTCCATAGCCAAAAGATTGTTAGAAAATTCAGAATAATTATTGCTATTTAAATACCCAAAGTGTTCCTTAACTCTCTCTTCAATATTTCTACACTTTTTTCCTATATACAAATAATTACAATCATTACAAATCAATTTATAAAGACCCGATTTTTTTTTCAAAATTATCCTTATCCGTATTATTTAATATGTATGTTTTAAATTTATTATTAGTATAGAAAGTTGGTTGAATGACATTTGGGATTTTTTTTAACTATCAGTAGTTAGAAATTTCATTTTTTATAAAAAAAATTTTTCTCCAATGTTTTTCAGTACTAAATATTGAAGGGTAAACAAAAGATTTAAAAAACTTCTTAAATAAAACAATAAAGTCTAAAAAGAGATCTCCGTTATTTTCTTACGTTGTTTGTGACTCGTTTGTGACTATCTGTGACCAAAGGGAAGCTTCTTATTTCAGAACCGTGATCAAACTGTGAATTCATTTTGTGCGAAAGTGTGACAAAGAGAAGTAAAATGCTTCTCTTCAGATTCAAAGAGACTTAAATAAAAGCTTGAAGAATTAGAATAACATTTTCGACGCTGAGATAGGACTGTTACTTACTTACTTACTTACCATCACGCCGTTTCCCCGAGGGGGTAGGCAGAGAGGATAGAGCGCCATACTCTTCTGTCCTGACATACAACTTTCGCTTCGTCTACATTCATACATCTTCGCATGCAAGCTCGACGGTTGTTCAGACTTCTAACAGGACCATCTTCCAGTATCTGGTTAATCTGGTCATGCCACGTCTTCCGTGGTCGCCCTCTTTTTCTGGCGCCGTCAACACTTGCATCATATATCTTTCTTACCATTCTTTCCTCATTCATTCGCTCAACATGCCCAAACCACCTGAGCGACCCTATTTTTATTCTCTGTATTATGCTACGATCAGCTTTACATTCATTCCTAATATCTTCATTCTTTACTCTATCATACATGGATTTACCACACATACGTCTAAGGGACCTCATCTCCACTGCATTCAATCTACTTTCGTTCCTCTTCTGCCAGCTCCAGGCTTCACTTCCATACATTATTGTCGGTACCAGAACTCCATTATCAGGACTGTTAAATTAAGTATTTCTAATAAATAATTATTGTCAAGATTATCAAATGGAATATGTAACAATAGTAAATGGCGAAATTGTGAAGCTTGCTTTCATCAGGAAGCTGTCAGACCGTAGCAGATGGCGCCGGATAGTTCTGGCCATCTTGTCATCATTATCAGCGACCACAACCGCTCTGCCATTAGCGTAACGAAGGAGAAGAAGATCAGACCCCATCTAGCGGCGGGCGAACTTAATTATCGGGCATTATTAATTTTAGTGAGAGCTTCCAAACAAAATTGAGGGCAGCGCACCGAACAGTTAGTTGCCCAAGACGCGCCGGGCGGCTATATCCGTAGTCGACCGTGACACGCTTCAGGGGACACATCTGGGACATCACGCGCGTGCAATGTTGACGTCCCGTCGCAAAGAATGCGGCATTTTTTCATCTGAAAGCGCACCCGACAAGACCAAACATATTTTTGGGACAAGCAAAAGCGCGTGGTTACAAAATGATGACTTCAATGCAAATTATTTCTGATCTTTCTCATGAGTGCCTTACTAAATTTATTAAGGTAAATTCAAGGTAAAAAGTTTCTAAGAATTATTAATTCATTAATGCCTTACAGGACTTTTACAACCAGATAGGTAAAGTGTACATTTAAAGAATAAATAGTTTAAAGAAAAAATATATAAGATGTAAAAATAATAAAGACAAAGTGGAAAGAAAATAATTAAAATACAGATATAAATATATAAAGATAAATATAATATAAAGTAAAAAGCACGTATGTAACAAGCAGAAGCATTAAAAAAACATAATATACTATAAATTCAAAAACAAAAAATTTATTGATATAGAGTGAAAAGAAATAAATAGCACAAGCTTTGAAAGTCATAGTATGATAAAAAATTCATAACAGTTAGTTAGCCAACAATCAAAACAAATACAAATCAGTTCTTTAAGTCCAAATTGACAAATACTAGTAATCTTTCAATACACCTTTTAATAAAAATGTTTGAATAATATACAGTTATTGGCAAAGACGTCAAGTTGCTCGTATCTGTTTGCTAGTCTAGGAAGCCTTTGCAGTGGGGAATTAGATAAGATATCTCTACATGAGAGAGTATGGTCATTATCCGTGGCTTTACCCAACCGAGTTTCTCTATTTGCTTGGCTACAATAGTTTAGAGACTAGAAGGAATGTGTTTTTGATTATGCTTTTTTATCATGCGGAGTTTTGGTTTGTATGTTCCTGATAATTACCTTAGACAGCATCAGCAAATATTATATATTTATTGAATTGGGCGTTACTTTGTGGAAGACATTATAATTATATATAAATAAATAGATTACTTGTCTAAGACCACTAATGAGTTTAAGATGATTACACAACTAGTTTCGACATCTACCGATGTTGTCATCAACGGGTGATGATTTAAACTGAAGCATAAGAGTAAAATTAATTATCTAAGGTACTGATAGAGGTGGGTGGAGTTATGTTTGGGGGGAGGGGGTTAGCTGGGTTAAATCATCACCCGTTGATGACAACATCGGTAGTTGTCGAAACTAGTTGTGTAATCATCTTAAACTCATTAGTGGTCTTAGACAAGTAATCTATTTATTTATATATAATCAGCAAATATTGTTTTACATTCCAATATCCAGTACCAACCTACCAATGGTTATGCCTGTTGGAAGAGCTACTGTCATGCTGAACAATATCACTTTGAACATTGATCTGTTCCATATCCTTGAGACAATTTTCTCCCACACCTTTGTAATGTATCATTAAATATATCGAAGTTAGAAAGACAAAAGGGCTTAATCATTATTTTGAACTTTACAGGAGAGCAAAATAATGTTTTGTCAATGTATTTTTGTGAATTTTTTCTAATTATTAAACGACTTCCATATGTTTTTGTATTGTTACGTGGCGTGGCTCGCTCGAAAAATGAAATGGCACAACTCGTAAAATAAATCTTTTATTATCGCTTGTACATTATCTCTCACATTTTACAATCGCTCGCAACGCAATACTACTGCTATTTTTTATTCAAACACAAAAGAACAGCTCTCTTTTGTTTTTCTACTCGGGTAAGAACCCTTCCATTTCTTCCCTATTTATTAATCATGTTAGTTCTTATTTCAACCACCGGCCTGCCGTTCTGCGCATGTGACACTTTTCTATGGAACTGTCAAATGTCAACAAACAGCTCGTTACAGTATTAACAAATATGGAAATCGTTTGATAATACAAGAAACATTAGGTAACAAAATCTGATTGACAGAACTTTTTTTTGCTCTCCTGTAAAGTTGATGTAATCACTAAAGCTCTCTTTGCTTTCTATCGTCGATATGTTAAATATAATATATGTTTATTCATCAATTTTAACATTTACTATTTGAATATACATTTTTATGTAAATTTTTTACCTATATCTACATACAAAAATACATTGAATCGAATTGAAATTGAAGGTTATTCAAAACCTGGCCCCTCAATATATTAAGGACTTCTGCATTCCCTTTTACGTAAAAAACAGACAAAATTAATTTCGGTGACTTTGCTTTCTCGGTGGCTGGACCAAAGTTATGGAATAAACTACCAAATAAACTGAGATAAACAAACGGTTTACCACAGTTGAAAAAACAACTTAGACGAACTTAGTGTATATTATAGATATCTCACAGAGACGAAACTGTATTAATTATGGGAAAGTAGGTATAGAAGTCATTTGGGTGTACACAGGACTTACGACCTGTCTTTTTATGGTTGGCTTAAGTGATCACTTTACACAATTGTAACATTCGCCATTTCCACCCATGATAGAATATACCATGCTTATTCATTTTTTTGGAAGTTGTATATATGTTCCAATTGCGTGGAAAGCTTTCATATATGAGTTGTAAGCGCCTTTTCCATTCAAAATTCCGTAAAAAATCAATGTAGATTTTCTCATTAGCGACATCTGTGGGGATTTAGGGGAATGAAATGGCTTTGTACAGGCCGCATGGAAAAGGCGCTTACAACTCATATATGAAAGCTTTCCACGCAATTGGAACATATATACAACTTCCAAAAAAATGAATAAGCATGGTATATTCTATCATGGGTGGAAATGGCGAATGTTACAATTGTGTAAAGTGATCACTTAAGCCAACCATAAAAAGACAGGTCATAAGTCCTGTGTACACCCAAATGACTTCTATACCTACTTTCCCATAATTAATACAGTTTCGTCTCTGTGAGATATCTATAATATACACTAAGTTCGTCTAAGTTGTTTTTTCAACTGTGGTAAACCGTTTGTTTATCTCAGTTTATTTGGTAGTTTATTCCATAACTTTGGTCCAGCCACCGAGAAAGCAAAGTCACCGAAATTAATTTTGTCTGTTTTTTACGTAAAAGGGAATGCAGAAGTCCTTAATATATTGTGAGGCCAGGTTTTGAATAACCTTCAATTTCAATTCGATTCAATGTATTTTTGTATGTAGATATAGGTAAAAAATTGACATAAAAATGTATATTCAAATAGTAAATGTTAAAATTGATGAATAAACATATATTATATTTAACATATTGACGATAGAAAGCATAAAGAGCTTTAGTGATTACATCAACTTTACAGGAGAGCAAAAAAAAGTTCTGTCAATCAGATTTTGTTACCTAATGTTTCTTGTATTATCAAACGATTTCCATATTTGTTAATACTGTAACGAGCTGTTTGTTGACATTTGACAGTTCCATAGAAAAGTGTCACATGCGCAGAACGGCAGGCCGGTGGTTGAAATAAGAACTAACATGATTAATAAATAGGGAAGAAATGGAAGGGTTCTTACCCGAGTAGAAAAACAAAAGAGAGCTGTTCTTTTGTGTTTGAATAAAAAATAGCAGTAGTATTGCGTTGCGAGCGATTGTAAAATGTGAGAGATAATGTACAAGCGATAATAAAAGATTTATTTTACGAGTTGTGCCATTTCATTTTTCGAGCGAGCCACGCCACGTAACAATACAAAAACATATGGAAGTCGTTTAATAATTAGAAAAAATTCACAAAAATACATTGACAAAACATTATTTTGCTCTCCTGTAAAGTTCAAAATAATGATTAAGCCCTTTTGTCTTTCTAACTTCGATATATTTAATGATACATTACAAAGGTGTGGGAGAAAATTGTCTCAAGGATATGGAACAGATCAATGTTCAAAGTGATATTGTTCAGCATGACAGTAGCTCTTCCAACAGGCATAACCATTGGTAGGTTGGTACTGGATATTGGAATGTAAAACAATATTTGCTGATTATATATAAATAAATAGATTACTTGTCTAAGACCACTAATGAGTTTAAGATGATTACACAACTAGTTTCGACAACTACCGATGTTGTCATCAACGGGTGATGATTTAACCCAGCTAACCCCCTCCCCCCAAACATAACTCCACCCACCTCTATCAGTACCTTAGATAATTAATTTTA
This sequence comes from Agrypnia vestita, assembly GCA_016648135.1. Taxonomy (NCBI): domain Eukaryota; kingdom Metazoa; phylum Arthropoda; class Insecta; order Trichoptera; family Phryganeidae; genus Agrypnia; species Agrypnia vestita. The sequence goes on along the minus strand of JADDOH010013332.1, from coordinate 23,170 downwards.
CTCTTATGCTTCAGTTTAAATCATCACCCGTTGATGACAACATCGGTAGTTGTCGAAACTAGTTGTGTAATCATCTTAAACTCATTAGTGGTCTTAGACAAGTAATCTATTTATTTATATATAATTATAATGTCATTCCACAAAGTTAACGCCAATTCAATAAATAATATAATATTTGCTGATGCTGTCTAAGGTAATTATCAGGAACATACAAACCAAAACTCCGCATGATAAAAAAGCATAATCAAAAACACATTCCTTCTAGTCTCTAAACTATTGTAGCCAAGCAAATAGAGAAACTCGGTTGGGTAAAGCCACGGATAATGACCATACTCTCTCATGTAGAGATATCTTATCTAATTCCCCACTGCAAAGGCTTCCTAGACTAGCAAACAGATACGAGCAACTTGACGTCTTTGCCAATAACTGTATATTATTCAAACATTTTTATTAAAAGGTGTATTGAAAGATTACTAGTATTTGTCAATTTGGACTTAAAGAACTGATTTGTATTTGTTTTGATTGTTGGCTAACTAACTGTTATGAATTTTTTATCATACTGTGACTTTCAAAGCTTGTGCTATTTATTGCTTTTCACTCTATATCAATAATTTTTTTGTTTTTGAATTTATAGTATATTATGTTTTTTTAATGCTTCTGCTTGTTACATACGTGCTTTTTACTTTATATTATATTTATCTTTTTATATTTATATCTTTATTTTAATTATTTTCTTTCCACTTTGTCTTTATTATTTTTACATCTTATATATTTTTTCTTTAAACTATTTATTCTATAAATGTACACTTTACCTATCTGGTTGTAAAAGTCCTGTAAGGCATTAATAAATTAATAATTCTTAGAAACTTTTTACCTTGAATTTACCTTAATAAATTTAGTAAGGCACTCATGAGAAAGATCAGAAATAATTTGCATTGAATTCATCATTTTGTAACCACGCGCTTTTGCTTGTCCCAAAAATATGTTTGGTCTTGTCGGGTGCGCTTTCAGATGAAAAAATGCCGCATTCTTTGCGACGGGACGTCAACATTGCACGCGCGTGATGTCCCAGATGTGTCCCCTGAAGCGTGTCACGGTCGACTACGGATATAGCCGCCCGGCGCGTCTTGGGCAACTAACTGTTCGGTGCGCTGCCCTCAATTTTGTTTGGAAGCTCTCACTAAAATTAATAATGCCCGATAATTAAGTTCGCCCGCCGCTAGATGGGGTCTGATCTTCTTCTCCTTCGTTACGCTAATGGCAGAGCGGTTGTGGTCGCTGATAATGATGACAAGATGGCCAGAACTATCCGGCGCCATCTGCTACGGTCCGACAGCTTCCTGATGAAAGCAAGCTTCACAATTTCGCCATTTACTATTGTTACATATTCCATTTGATAATCTTGACAATAATTATTTATTAGAAATACTTAATTTAACAGTCCTGATAATGGAGTTCTGGTACCGACAATAACGTATGGAAGTGAAGCCTGGAGCTGGCAGAAGAGGAACGAAAGTAGATTGAATGCAGTGGAGATGAGGTCCCTTAGACGTATGTGTGGTAAATCCATGTATGATAGAGTAAAGAATGAAGATATTAGGAATGAATGTAAAGCTGATCGTAGCATAATACAGAGAATAAAAATAGGGTCGCTCAGGTGGTTTGGGCATGTTGAGCGAATGAATGAGGAAAGAATGGTAAGAAAGATATATGATGCAAGTGTTGACGGCGCCAGAAAAAGAGGGCGACCACGGAAGACGTGGCATGACCAGATTAACCAGATACTGGAAGATGGTCCTGTTAGAAATCTGAACAACCGTCGAGCTTGCATGCGAAGATGTATGAATGTAGACGAAGCGAAGGTTGTATGTCAGGACAGAAGAGTATGGCGCTCTGTCCTCTCTGCCTACCCCCTCGGGGAAACGGCGTGATGGTAAGTAAGTAAGTAAGTAACAGTCCTATCTCAGCGTCGAAAATGTTATTCTAATTCTTCAAGCTTTTATTTAAGTCTCTTTGAATCTGAAGAGAAGCATTTTACTTCTCTTTGTCACACTTTCGCACAAAATGAATTCACAGTTTGATCACGGTTCTGAAATAAGAAGCTTCCCTTTGGTCACAGATAGTCACAAACGAGTCACAAACAACGTAAGAAAATAACGGAGATCTCTTTTTATACTTTATTGTTTTATTTAATAATTTTTTAAAATCTTTTGTTTACCCTTCAATATTTAGTACTGAAAAACATTGGAGAAAAATTTTATTTATAAAAAATTAAATTTCTAACTACTGATAGTTAAAAAAAATCCCAAATGTCATTCAACCAACTTTCTATACTAATAATAAATTTAAAACATACATATTAAATAATACGGATAAGGATAATTTTGAAAAAAAAATCGGGTCTTTATAAATTGATTTGTAATGATTGTAATTATTTGTATATAGGAAAAAAGTGTAGAAATATTGAAGAGAGAGTTAAGGAACACTTTAGGTATTTAAATAGCAATAATTATTCTGAATTTGCTAACAATCTTTTGGCTATGGATCATTCTTTTGATATTAATAAGGGTTTACAAATTTTACATACAAATTATGCAGAATCACAGTTTGATAATTTAGAAATTTAGGAAATAAGAAAAACTGTTAATAGTAAATTGAATTTCATAAATAACCAGACCTTTTTTACAAATCTATTAAAATTATTTTCATGTTAAGTAGATACGTTATTATTATTCATTTTTCATATATAACTTTTCAACTCCATTTTTGAGTTTAATTTTTGTTAGTATACAATTGTATCCTGACGAAGGGGCCATGGACTCTGAAACATGTTGATATTTTCAATCCAAAAGTGGTGAAAACTAAGTTTATTTTTATGAATTGTATTAATAATGTCATCACAAAATGATTTTTCTGTTTATGAAGAAGAATTTATTGATTCTGATAACATTAAATAATGTCCAAAGGGCGCCAGATGGCACCCTCCTAAGACTCTACAAATTATTCGAGCACCATCCGCTTGATTGTGCTCTTATAGCCACCATACATCAATAATGACATAAAACAAAAAAATAAGAAGAAACAATTGAACAACACGCAAAAAACCGAAATTTTTTCTCCCAATTCAATTTATAATATTGTAACGGGGCAAAAAAAAGAATCACGCACTCATGTCAAGTGACAGTTGTTTGAAATGATCACAATACTACCGAAGATTACAGAACGGCCTAGCATAATCCACGGCTTACGGGAAACATCTACAAAAATCTGTAAACCACGAAGAAATTCTCGTAAACACTGGAAACGTCTGGAAATATCGATATCAGCATAAGCGAATTTAAATACGGCACACGGGAGTAAGGACGAGTCAACGAATGGGGACCCACCACTTTCCCAGGGCCGTTCTATGAGCCGACGGCTCCCATATCGGCCCTACTCTTGCGTCGCCAGGTTGACATTTTTCTTATTTAAAGCCATCCCCGTGCGGCGCTCATGTATAGGGCGAACGCCGCAAGGTTCTGGCAGCAAAAAACCCATTCGTTGTCCCCTCCACCAAGAACTTTCTTTATTAAATCAAATACAAATACAAGAAAATTAAAAGCATATAAAAGAAATAGATTTGTGCAGCGGCATAAAAATCAGATGTAGAAAAACAAAAGTAAAGAAAAATAGAAATAAAATCAGGTTAAATACAAAATCAAGATAAAAAGAAGATAGCAAAATAGTAACATAAAACAGTATAAGCGAGGAAAAAAACAGGTTAAATTCATAAGCAAAAATAGCAACAAAATAGTATCATAAATTATCCAAGAAAAGAAAATTAAGATATAAAAACAGGTTAGAAAAGAAGCAGAGTAGTGATACACAAAGCATACGACAGTGGAGCCGTCACACAAGAAGTTGGAGAGAAGGATCTGGTGGAAGGGACAGTGGATATGTGGGACGTCAGGTCGACGACGACGAAGGACGAGTCAGTTGTTTTTGGGCGCGATCGGCGCGATTGACAGCGGCACGGAAGCGGACATAGCCGCGAACTGCGGAGGCCAGGCTCACAGGCTGGCCAAGCGAGCGGTAATTCGACAGCGACGTTCTGAAAAGTTCTTACGTAGCAAAATTAATAAGTGCGGAAATTAGACGGAATATTCTAGTGAATAGTTAATTAATAAAGTGTTAAAGCGAATATAAAGTGTCTATTTACGAGTGATAAATTTGCGAAACAGTTTAATCCAATATTAGCGTTATATTGGAAAATGCAGATAGTGTGAAATACTTGGGAATCATAATAGACAGGCACCTAAACTGGAAACTTCACATTGAACTATTATCGGGAAAACTTTTAAAACTCATTTACCTTTTTAAATCCATACGTAATATTTTTAATAAACAGCAACTCAAAACTATCTATCATGCTCTTGCCCAGTCATTTTTGAACTATGCGATTCCAAGTTGGGGAGGTACTTACAAAACCACATTAAAACCAGCTATAACGGCACAAAAAACCTTGCTCCGAGTCATTAATAAGAAACCATTCACATACCAATCAGACAGACTATTCAGAGAATTTAATGTACTGGACGTTAGACAGCTGTTCGTTAAGTCTACCCTCATCTTCTACATTAAAGACACAAACCACCTAACAGCAACCAGTAACTCGCATTCACATAATACTAGACAAGCATTACGAAACCTTGACGAAATACCAAAAACTAAGACAACACATGGACAGAAAAATTACTCATACATAGGGCCTAAAATATTTAACATATTTAAAACAGACTTCCCGGAAATCAGAATATACTCAATTAATAAAATAAAAGCTTTAGCAAACAACTGGCTTACCTCCAAAGGTAGAACAGCAACTGAAAATTTACTTACTGTAATTGCGTAATAATGTCTTAAATAAAAATATATACCTATATAAATTAATTAATTAATTAAGGAAAATAAAAAAATAATCTTAAACAAAACTTTAACCCTTTTTACATTAAACAATTATTCTACACATATTTACACTTGGACTTATGACTAACTCAACTTTCACTAACATTCCACTTGATACTCTGTAGATACATAATAACTACCTTATGAAAATAAATACTACTGACGAACTCGAAAAAATATTATAATTGTGTTCTATAACGCCACTCTGGGACAGGCGTAGCCTAGTAGAGTGGCATAATCCACAAATTAAACAAAACAAAAAAATGTGTAAATTATCTTAGGTTTTATCTTATGTTTTATTGTTAAATTAGTATTAAGTATCTTATTTGTAAACAAGGATTTTTAAATAAATAAAAAAAAATAAAAAAATTTAAAAGTGATAGTGACTTTGTACATTTGATTCATTAATTATTCAGTAATCAATAAATCCTTTATTACATTCCAGCGTTTTCATTAATTCCTCCTGCAACTACTAACTAACTAACCATCACGCCGTTTCTCCGCAGGGGTAGGCAGATAGGAATGATCGCCACACTCTTCTATCCTGGCACACCACTTTTGCTTCGGCCACATTCATACATCTTCTCATACAAGTTCTACGGTTGTTGCGGCTTTTAACGGGGCCATCCTCAAACACTTGTTGTATCTGGTCACGCCAGGTCTTTCGCGGACGCCTTCTATTCCTGTTGCCTTCAACACTCGCCTCATATATTTTCTTAACCATCCTTTCCTCGTCCATACGTTCCACATGACCAAACCATCTGTGTAAACAAATATACAGGGTTATTTGTAAAACATTAATAACCTCGCAGGACTATACTCCTGCCTTGATTATGAGTCGAAAATGTTCAAGCTATCATGACCTAATATCAATAGTTATGGACATATGCGACGTCAAAGTTTGCATTTTTTTTTCAATATTTCTGACTTATTTTTTGTACATCGTTGGACTATTATTACAGTAACTAAATTCCAATTGGAATGTTTTCCAATTGGAATTCGAAGGTTTTTATTTTTTTTATTTGGCTTGTATTAAAGGGAATAAATTTTTCATACTCGATATAAGTTACTGTAATGATAGTCCAACCTTTTACAAAAAATATGTCAGAAATATTCAAAAAAAAATGCAAACTTTGATGACGCATATCTCCTTAACTATTGATCATATTGGTCATAATAGCTTGAACATTTTCGACTCATAATCAAGGTAGGAGTACAGTCCTGCGAGGTTATTAATGTTTTACAAATAACCCTGTATAGACAGCAGAAAAGTTCTTTTACATCACGCGCGCAAAAGTGTACGTCAATATTAAAATCGATTTCCGATATTTTTCTCAAAAAAAATACCTTTTTTCCGTCATTTTTCACATCTCGCGCCCTTAACGCACAGCCCTCACTTCTGCCCCATAAATTTGACGCTCGCCCCCTCGCGTTTTAGGGTTGGCATTTTTCAAGATAAACTGCAGCCAAAGGTCAGATATTTCTGCAGCCTCCGCCAAGCCGGACCTCGGTCCATTAAACTTAATCTCTGCTCGGACTCCACGAACGGGCACGGACCGGGCACGGGGTGGCCACAAAGCCCCGACAGGGCAGTTACCAGCCGGGGCATCCTACATCCCCCGGCATAATTTTCAGTTATCTCTGGACATTTATTCTCGTGTTGACATGTTGTAGATTGCTCCGGCGGACTTCGAGATGGACATGGAGCTTTGCGGGCAGTAATGATACCGACGAACGTCAGTTTTTAAGCACGCGGGTTGACGAGCACGTCGTTTGGTGTTTTGACTGCCGACCGTAATTGAAAAGAGGCACACCACATATTAGGGGTGTAGACTATGGTGCTTCTAAAATTATCGTTATTTTATCGAGGCTTACTTTTATACGCTTTAGAGAGCCAAAAAAATAAACAAGTATTTTTTTATTTAAATTAATTTTAGGGGTCGCTACCGCCGATCAAAATTTCGAAAATTTGCAACGTTTAGGGCAGTAATTGCAACGCTTCAGACCGAAAATTTCACTGCGTGCGACTTAAATAAGCCGTGCATAGATTGAGCACAACCTTTTCACAACCCGCGTAGTATTTTAAACTCGATTTGATTTTTCTGTGCGTCTTTCTAATTGATCAATCAATTTGGTTTTAAATTTCACAAAAAATTTAAAACCAAATTAAAACCAAATAAAAAAAATTGCAACTTAGCAATAAGAATGCTTTCTTGAGTATAATATATGTATGTTGTATCAAATGTGTCCAAAAATAAAAATGAATTAAATGGTTTATTCTGGCGTCCATCTAGCGGCAGTAATTTGTGCCTAACGTATCAGAAAAAGTGGATTTGCGAAAAGAAAATAATATTAGTTAATAAAATGTTTGTTATATTAGTAAATAACCACTTGCTGAAATTTTTTTCTAGCGGTTTCGAGACAAACCCGTCTCTTCGTCAGGAAAACCACTACACTTGCTGTGAATACCACTACGCACCGCAAACTATAGGATTATTCACACACTAACACCTCCTCAAAATATTCCTCACATGCGTGTTTATCTAGCTTGCGCACTGAATGTTAGTGCACGTTATCCTTCAGTTAGATTAAAACGCAGAATATTTTGAGACGGTGTTAGTTTGTGGATAATACTATGGTTGTGCTGTGTGGTGGTATTTACATGCCGGTGTAGTGGTTGTCCTGGAAGTGGTTACATACTAACATTTTGTTCAAATGTCTGACCACAAATTTAATGCTCTAAATATTAAATATATTAATAATATAATATTATATATACTAAAAAAACACATAATTATTGAGAAACTGCAATTTCAGAACAAGGTTCTGTGAATTATAAACAAATTTTGTTAATCAATTGGAAAAAACATAGAGAAAAATAAAAATAATAAAAATATATTTTAGCTGCTACCGGGATTCGAACCAACCAACCCACACTCTATCCAGGAATGGCGCGTTATCCAATTTCGCCACGGCAGCTAGGTAAATTAACTAAAAATCTTCGATCTTATATGTAGTCTCTTAATTGATTATCACATTATTTTTTCCATTTTTGAAAGCAATCCACTTACTTACTTTGTGGATCTACCGCTAGTAGACGCCAGACTTAAATTATTTTTTAGTTAATTTCATTTTTCTGTATGTCTTTTCTAATTGATTAATAAATTTGTTAAGGCGATCGTCTAGCAGAATGAGCAAATTTCATCATTTATTCTCATATCTTCTCTTGCGTTTTTTATCACATTTTTTGTAGGGAAATATCACATTTTAAAATTTATTCATCAGGTTACATATATTTTAAATACGAATATCTTATTAAAATATCACAAACTAAATTAAATAATTGATTAATAAATTATCAAAACTTTGATGTTTTAAAAATGAAGAAAATTGCTCCACTTTGTGGGTCTTTTATGACTGAACGGCCTATTGAGATGTATTTTTTATTCAATAGTATTAGAAAGTAAACGTTTATCTTAAATTTGTTATAATTATTGCAAAATCTTTACGTGCAATTTATGTTTTAAAAAATACTGTTTTTTAAAAATATTTTATTTTTTTGTGGGTTGTTTTCAACTCTTTTTACATGCTTGACAACTTTTATACTTCAATAGTCAAAAGAATAGATAATTTAATTTTATAATAAAAACGAAAAAAAATCAAAATCTTTGTCGATATTCCCGATTTTAGATATTTAATCAAGACGCAACGTATTTATGACACAATACGCAGAGCCTTGATTAAATAGCTAATATCTGAAATCGATAATAATTTTTTGATTTTTTTGTATTAATTTTAAAATAATAATGTCTATTCCTTTAATTTGTTAAAGAAAAAAGTTATAAACTATCTATAAAGGATGGAAAAAAAACACACAAAAAATAAAAATAATTTTAAAAAAAGTGTTTTTTAAAACATAAATTGCATGTAAACGTACTAACAGATTTTGCAATAATTATAACAAATTTAAGATAAACGTTTACTTTGTAATATTATTGAATAAAAAAGACATCTCAACAGGCCGTTCAGTCATAAAAGGCCCACAAAGTGGAGAAATTTTCTTCATTTTTAAAACATCGAAGGTTTTGTAATTTATTAATCAATTATATAATTTAGTTTGTGAAATTTTAACAAAATATTCGTATTTACAATAAACGTAATCAGATGAATAAATTTTAAAATGAGATATTTCCATACAAAAATGTGATAAAAAACGCAAGAGAAGATATGAGAAAAAATGGTGAAATTTGCTCACTCTGCTAGACGATCGCCTTAATATAATGTTAGTTAGCTTATCCTAACTTGGTATTCGCCAAAATTTAATTCAATTCATTTTACTTGGCATCCGTTTCCCGCGATAATTTTTGAAAATAAACCCAACCGAGTTCGCAGCGCGCTTTTGCGGATCGGTACGCGATATTGAAATACAACGGCAAAAAATAGAAGCGGCACAATGGAGCCGCTAAAACAGTTAACTTTATCCGCGCATTGTGTTGGGCGAAAAGCACAATAAACACCGCTAAGCTAACGGATCCTGGCATCCGTTAACCATCCGTTTACGGGAGTCGTAAAGTACGTCCCGACGCGTAACGGCTCGAACGGATTTTTCGCAAACACAAACTCGAGTTGCAAATCAGACCAATTGTTTCGCAAAAAGCACTCTACGATCGGAGTATTTGCTGTGCTACGATCATTTTACTGCGCTATATATCGTCGCGCGCAGTTTTGCAAACTTTATCGAGTTGTTTTGTTCGCGAATAGTTTAGCAATCGTGGAACCCACGATATTTATGCTTGTGCAGTAATTTTATTTATATTTTTTTAACGTTTGTTCTCCTAAACATGTTAATTTGTAAACTCAAGAACACGTTCATACTTGTGAAGTTGTAATTTTTCAAAAAGAACAAAGTTCTGTGAAGTTTTTAAAACCAAATTAATTACTCAATTAGAAAGACATACAGAAAAATCTACTGCACGAAAAAATATTTTGCTACTACCGGGATTCGAACCCGGGTCACCTCCTTTCCGGGGCCGGTGCTCTGACCACTAAGCTATAGGAGCCTTGTAGATTTCCGTGAATACATCGACCTTGTATGTAATTCTCATTTTTATTAATTGATTAATTTTTATTTTTGTCCATAGAGCAATCCACTTTTTTGATACGGTAGTTCAAATTACTTTGTGATACTACCGCTAGATGGACGCCAGAATTAAACAATTAATTCATCTTATTTGGACACATTTGATACAACCGATTTTAAATTCAATAACACATTATATTTGTGAATAATTTTAAAAAAATGTTAATTTGTGGCTGTGAACTCGTTGTTACTGTAAATTAATCATCGATTTGTTAACTAACTAACTAACTAACTGTGGCGAGCCAGACCTGCCTGGACTCTAGCCCCTCGAGCGTCCCAAATGAACCAATCGCGCTCGATGGACATCGCCCAACGCATTCTCCAACATGTAAAGTTTTGTGACTGCAATAAACCATCGAGTTGATTGTGAGTACATTCTTCTTATTCATCCTGTATCGCATCCTGCTCGCCTTACACACACCTTCACGCACATTCACACGCCTTCAGCGTTCACTCGACATGCATCAGGCTGATTGTGCATTTTGGCAGAGGTGTACAATCTGAGTCCTTCGCGAATACACACGCAAATTAACATTCAATCATATTCGCCACAGTAGTGACACAGATTTGATTTATAATTTCATATAACCCATCTGCCAAATAACCATCACGCTTTATACTTGCAGGGGTAGGCAGAGAGGATTGAAAGCCACACTATTACAAAGCCACAGCATTACATTCAGTTCTAATTTGTTTATCCCTCTTTCTATCTACCGAAGATTTTGTATACTTACGTCTAATTCAATTTTCATTGTAAACTTTGCCTGTCTCAACATAGAGTTTTCTAGTGAGACAGACATGATAAAATTAAACTTTAAATATATAAACAATAAATAGTACTGAATAAGTAAGTAAAATAAATCCTTTTCTCAAAGATGCGTATTTCGTTGATATATATATTATGTATAATAAATAGGCTATGAGCAGTAGACGTTTGAAAATGTACATGTATTCGTGACGGAAACATTGCATTGTGTCTACGACAACAGTTCAAGAGACACGGTGATGATTACTTAGGCGTGACGTCATTCGCTCTGGTCGGCGTTTCAGTTAAAATGGCCGATAGAAGAATTTAATACTTTTATTCTATTAAAAATCTTATCAATCTAATGTATTTATTAAAACTGAATCATTTTTTAGAATCCTTTCAAGATATTTTCTTCTCTAAAATTACTTATTCTTTAATTCTTTAATTCTGTCATCATGCCCATTAGTGTTGAAAGATCGGTGCTCCGATAAAGTTCGTGTCCAGTGACATGTGTGTGATGCGTCTTATTCTTCTTCTTCATCAGCCTTTGTCTCTCCACTGCTGGATATAAGCCTCTTCCTTCCCTTTCCATCCTTTCTTGTTGTTTGCTAATTGTAGCCATTTCTTTCCCCCCACAGCGGCTATATCATCGGCCCATCTCTTTTGAAGTCTTACGATGCCTCTTTTATTCTTCCAAGTTCTCCATTTCAGAACTCTGGGAGGTCATCTTGTAGCATCCAGCATTGCAACATGTCCTGCCCATTGCCATTTTAGCTTCGCTACGCGATCCATGATATCCACTACTCTAGTTCTGCGCCTAATTTCGTCATTTCTAATTCTATCTCTTAGGCTTACCTACTCCAAGCATGGATCTCTCCATGGATCGTTGCGTGCATTTGAGCTTTTCTACATTTTTCTTTGTAAGGGCCATAGTCTCCACTCCATACGTCATCACTGGTAGTATGCATGATTCAAAGGCTATTTTTTTAGGCTAATTGGAATTTCTTTGTTTATTTATTTATTAACCCCCTATAGGGCTTTTACAATAGATAGTTAAGTGTACATAATCAGAATATATAGATAGTTTAAAGAAACAATAACATGTAAACATGATAATGACATAAAGAGAATAGAAAAAACTTAAAATATAGATACAATATATAAAGATAAATATAATATAAAGTAAAAAGCAAGTATGTATATAAAAAACAGAAGCACAAGAAAAACATAATATAATAGAAATCTAAAAACAAAATTATTAATGTAGAGTGAAAAGATATAGCGCAAGCATTGAAAGAACTATTAAAATAAAATAAAAAATTTGTTCTCGAAGATATGTTTGAGTTTGCCAAAAGCAGCCCAGCTCATTCCTATTCGTCTTGGCAATTCTGCTGTTTGGTTATCTTTGTTCGTTTTTATCTTGTGTCCCAGGTATACGTATTCATCTTCTATTTCAATATTATTATCATTGATGGTGATGACTTTGTTCTCTGGACTTAAATTAAAAGTGTATAATGTTTTTAACTCTTAAAAGACTGTGCTATAAAATACCTTCGGGAACGGTGGTGTAACACAGCGTTACCTGATTAAAAATTGGCATAGTTTTTAATATGCGATAAAATGTACATATATACGATACAGATAAGACTTTTTCAAGGTCCTTTTATATAATTATGAAAGGTAAACATACATATTTGCATTATTTTAGTAAATTATTATAAAATCATAGCATATCGATTTTGCGTGCGCTTCCGCTGACATACCATTACTAACTAAATTCAACCTCAACGACACGGTCGCTAGGTCGCCTGCACTCCGTCTTTATCTAACACGTGTTACGCGAATCTACCGTACTCTTTCGATATTATTTTGCTTTCACCGAAACCCATGCAACCGCCATCTCTGTCCTATATGAAACGCTCAATTTGACTGCGATGTGCAATATTCTCCTCTCTTTTACACACTGGCCGAAAATACGAGAGTAATGAATAAATATTTTTAAATTAAAAAATTCGTACATTCGTAACAGTTTGATTTAGTCATTTTTGTGTGAAAATGTCAATTCGATGATTACAAAAAATATGACGTTTTAGTTTTTGTAAATAAGGTAGATATTTCATATTTTCTATGACATGTAGACCTACATTACATCACCGACACACAGGAGTTAAATAGTTTTTAGTCTCACGTGAAAATACGCAGTTGTACATCAAAAAGAAATAAATCTTCACGACTTGTCTCCCCGCTGAAAAGCGGCAAAGTTTAAACAATATTGATCCCGGACAGAAAAAGCCTCCGTGTGAAATGTGATGGCGTCGATCGTTTAGTTTTTCCACTCTTCCGTTCCCGCAACGGGCGTTATGTAACGGAATAACGGAAGTGGAGGTTTTTTTTCATCTCGTTATAGCGATTTAGAGGCGGCGCAACACACCCTCGATCAAAGTACTGGCTGAACGGAAAATCCAGTGAAAAATCCAGCCGCGATAAAACATTTTTACTTTAGTTCATACACGCCGTGAATTTACGCGCGTGGTATATTTTCGATAGTTAAATACACGGCAATATCTCAGAATATTTATAATAATTTCTTATTCTTCTCCTCGGAATTCGCTGGCCTTGGAATCAATGCACTCTATAGTTGTGCGGTAATTTACAATATGTTATATATTCTCCTTAATAATTGTTGACATGTTTGTCAAAAATAAAAATAAGTTTTTTTTACAACATATTCCCTTGATTTTTTAAAATAATTTCATAATATACATACGTCTTTCCACTTTTTGCAAAAAATAAAGTCAGAAACATTTAAAAAAAGCAAACTTTAAAATTGCGTATTTCCATAAATATTGATATAAGGTTCATGGTTGCTTGACCACATTTTCGACTCATTACCAAGGCAGGAATTCACCTGTAAAATGTTTGCTACTAGCTACGAGTCACCCTGTATATACATATATTTTAACTAATTTTAAATTTCACTCTCAACGCGCCCAACTAACTAACTATCACGCCGTTTCCCCGCAGGGGTAGGCAGAGAGGACAGAATGCCATATTCTTCTATCTTGGCATACTACTTTCTGCAATGACGTGCGCGTAGTTCTCGCCTGGCATAGGACCTTTCGAAGAAGCACGCTAAATTTACTTGTCTATTACACAAAACTCGCAGCCTTAAAAATAAACGGTTTTTTCTAGACTTGATTATATCTATGGAACGAAATATTGGGCGAAATAAATGAAGAATTGACATAGGGTTAGGCACAAAAAAGTCGAAAATAAAACTTCTAGCTGTAGGACGAATTACGGCTAGAATTTTAAATCAACTTTTTCTTAAGATAAGGATTATTTAATTAATATTCGTTTCCCAGAATCTTCACTTATGCACAGCTTTTTTTCTTGTAAGGGCTTCACGCCACTACCATCCTCCCTCACGCATATTTTATGCCTATAGAAATACTACAGTTTCTACCAGAATTTAAACCCTGGATCTTTATAATACTTAGTAGAAAGTTTCCACTGAGTGATCACTTATTTAGTATTTCATTTGAAGACGCATTGTATCTACAAATTGAAATATATAAATTCTCGGATTTTTATCGTATTAAATATTTATTTAAGAAAAACAAATATTTTAATAACAAGCCTTCGGCACAGTTGGAAAAATATTAAAAACCTGTTTGTTATATTTATTCCGTCTATCGCTATTTCATTACGGAGAAAGAAAAGCGAATAATTCTGACTTAATGAAATTTTATTCTTGGAATTTATGATTAATACTTTTCTAAATGTCTGTCCATTCCAATAGAGTTAGGTCCACGTTTATATAAACCATAGTTTCACAATTAAATTCAGTCGCGAACCCTTTAAATACTGTAATGATATGCTAGAAACCAGGGGAACTCGACGGTGCCTATAAGTCGATCAGACCAACAATCTGGTAGCAATCAATAATTTTTTTAATGTTTATTTCTATTTAATTTATAAATAAAATTTTGGTTGGACTGTGCCTGTCTCACTAGAAATATCTGTGTTGAAACAGGCATAGTTAACAATGGTGTGTAGGTACAAAACATAGTATATAGGTATATATTGTATATTAACATAACATAGTAAAGTGATTAAAGTAACATAATAGAAAATATATCATATATATGGGGTTATAGTGTGTTAGTGTGTTTGTGTAAGTGTGCCAATTTTATCTTTCCCCTTGTTTCGGATCCACTGTTTTATTTTGTATTTTATGTTAGGGTTGTAAATGTGGGTAGCCCGGATGATTTTAGTTCATCAAGCATGCAATTATTATAATTATTATTTTTATTACAATTATTACTTCATCCTAGATATATAATAATAAAATGTAAGTAATTAAATTTAAATTCATAGTTCCTTGTCCGAGCACAAGAGCAATGCTCTTAAATGGAGAGGAACTATGAATAACACAATTGTGTAATAAATATTACATTGAACAAAAAAACCATTTGTAATTGAGTTTGTTTGACCGTGTGGTAATTATTGTTTGAGTTAGTTTAAACTGTATATTTTTATGTTTGTTTGTGTATTTTAGAGTAATATTCGCATAAATTTGTTTTCCATCAAATACATCGAATTATTTATGATTATTATATTTGTGTATAAATCAAAAATTTTTTAAATTACATTTATCTCAAGAATGTTCTTAGGTTTACACGGCCACTCAGAATCTTCAAATTTGTGTTTACTGGGGTATTATGCCGTGTTGTTACGACCTTTCGGGCCGCGACCTTAGGTTAAGCCCGAAGGTCGTAACAACACGGCATAATACCCCAGTAAACACAAACTTGAAGATACATTTATCTCTTTGCGGAACCCCTGTGTTTCGGGAACACCATTTGAGAAGCGCAAGTGGAGACTAATAGAATCCCGAATAACTTGGTTGTGGGATACAACAAAATAATATTGTTTCGGGAACGACAAGGACACGTGTTTACCAGGAGAGCTGATCAATCTTCCTCAACTCTCAGCGCTGCCATTAGATCCAGTCTGCGCCGGTGTTTCCCAACCCGACCACTTAGCGAAGGCTTTTAAGCCAGACGAAGCCTGCCTATTCTAACTCGAAACTCTTCGCAGCCTCCCTACGTATCCTCTCATCCCAGATACTTTCCTCTTGTCATCTGCCTACAGGCTTGCAGCTCCATCTAAAACATTATTTTATTTTATTTTAGTTATGTTATGTAGTTAAACCACTTACGGATATTTTTAATCTACCGGTTTCGAGTCGTACCGTCTCATTGTCGGAACAACTACCACACTAGTATTTTAATAAAACTACACAGTATTGTAACTGTAAGTGGTTATAATTTAAATTTTGTTAAAATGCCGGGCCACAAAGTTAATGTTTTCAATTTTTTAAAACTGATATTTTATTTATTAAATTGATTTATTGCTAGCAATGTCCGCGGCTTAGCACGCGTGAATTTTTAGTAACTTTTGGTCAAATTTATTGTTTCAGAGGTAAATTTGTAGTACTCTATAATCACACATATGGAAATAAAAATAATTGTTTTTAAGTTCTACCTTTTTAATTTTTTGAGACTCGTTTTGCCTTTTGATGCATTATCAATCTCCTATCTATGAGATTGAGATCGATAATGCCCTCATAGTCATATTTCATCAATTTGTTTATAAACCTGAACATATAGATAAATATCGTCGTGGATTTTTTTAAAGAACATTTTGAATTCTACAACTTGTCTAAATAAAGTATTTATCGTAAAAAAACGCATCATTCGTCCATTTTTTCGACTTTGGTTATAAAATAAGTCACCACGAAAAGCCCTTTTATTTTAACGGGATAATATATAGTCTTTGTCAACCCTGAAAGTCCATTCTAAATATTGTTGAAAGAATTGTTGAAATCAGATTAGTAGTTTCGTACCTTCTACATCCAAACTTACGAACTTTACCTCTTTATATATTAGTATAGATAACATAAACACACCTTGGCAGTGTACTTTTTTGATGCGTCCCATTTCACCGCGGTTTTTAGCTGAAATTATTCATCCTGGGGTTTAATATTTCAAATAAATGACGCAGTTAGTAATTTGCATTTTACAATGTCCATTTCAATATCGTCGGACAAGTCGTGTTTGCGCTTAATTATATCAAAATTCATTTTGTCATACGGCCAAATGACCTTTTTTACATTACGGCCCGCTGTGCACTTCGAACACCGCACCGTTGTCACATAATTGGACTGCAATCGAAAATACTAAGTTAATAAATAACTGTTAAAACTTAACTGTATAAGTAATATTAATGATTATATAATTTTATGATTATTATTATTGTAATACTGTTGTTTCGGGGAGAGGTTGCTTCCAGTAAAGACTTTGTTCTCGTAAGTATTTATTTAGTAACAATAACGGTTTAGACAATCGTTTATATAGTAAGATGCGGTCTCGATAACAATGGTAGTAAAAGAGAGAGCGACTCGACATTCACGCGCCTTTTTATACATTCTCTCTCTCTGTCATGCAGTCTCTTTCTGGCGTCGCGACATACGTTCCTCAGATCTATTACACCCCTCCGCACTTATCCTTGGCTTTCATCCCTCTTCGTTCATCCTGACAATTCTTAACCTGATTTCAGGCGAAGAGGACCATGGCGTCAGGTGTGGTGTTCTATCTGTCTGCCGGTTGTCGCTGGTCCCGGATTCGTAATATTTTTTTTCAAAATCTCCCGATCTTCGTAAAAAAATATTCCTTTTCGGCTGCGCCAGATGTAATACTCTTGTTTCGGGGAGAGGTTGCTTCCAGTAAAGACTTTGTTCTCGTAAGTATTTATTTGGTAACAATAACGGTTTAGACAATTGTTTGTACAGTAAGATGCGGTCTGGATAACAATGGTAGTAAAAGAGAGAGCGACTCGACATTCACGCGCCTTTTTATACATTCTCTCTCTCTGTCGTGCAGTCTCTTTCTGGCGTCGCGACATACGTTCCTCAGATCTATTACAATTATTTTAATATTAATGATAATATAAATTATTGAGGAGGCCAAGACTCACCAAGGGTTGTAGTGCCAAGAATGATGATGATGAATGATAATATAATTTTTTGCTATTGGGCTCTCCACCCACCCTTGGTGCGTCTACGCTCGTGTGGCCCAGACTCCGGGGCTTTTCTTTGATGAGGGATGCAAGGGAAGCTTTGATTGAGGCCATAAATGGGCCACATGGAACGAGTCGGCGTCTTACAAACGCCGACCTTGTGAGTTGTGAGGATGACTTCAGACTTTTTAAAGTGTTCGTGGGAATTCGGGTGACCCGTTGGGAAATCCTGAGGGGTCCTGCTCGGTGGTCCTGATGTACCCTTGACCACGCTGCCCTGCCTCGATCTTTCTTTTTTTTCTTTTAATTATTTTGCTTGCAATTTCACTTTGCTTGTATATTACTACTATTAATCCCTTTGGATCAATTTTTAACCCTTTTCCCGTGATTCAATCGAGCTGAAACTTTGCAAGTAGACTTGTGGCGACAATCAAGAAGATCTATCAAATTTTCGTTAAAAAAATTAATAATTATAGCATAATTTTGGATTTTTATAAATCTTAATGGTTTTTTCCAATTGGAATCATTACAAAAGTTTGATTGCTACCAACGGCGCAGCGCCGCGGCGGCCTGACAACGTCACGGAATATTTAAAATTTGAATTACACCGTCAGTAGGTATAATAGGTACTTCACTACCTTTTTTTAAATTTATGACAATTGGTTCACAGATGACAGCACACTTAGGTTTTTTAGGAAGAAATCAAATAATAAAGACATATTTTTAGAGATTTTTGACATAGATATTTGTCTAGACATATTTCATTTTCAGTCAATCAATTATTTAATTACATGGTGATAAACTTAATTTACAAAGAAATGGAGTAAAATAAAAACTTGTTTTAATGGGTTAGTTTTTTTTTCTCTTTACATTATTGTTGCACAACCATGTTATCTTTCTGTTTTGTATAATATTTTGTCAATTTTTACGTTGTTTCTCCTGAACCGGTGTCATACCGGTGGTTTTAGCCTCTTCTGACGCAAGTGCTACATGTTTTTATTTTTGTTCTGTCCCTTTCCCTCCAAGGAGGGGTGTTGATTTATTTTTGTCCCGTGCCATGTCTCCTCGGGTGTTCTTATGTTGTATTTTTTAGATTTAAATGTTCTTTTATTGTACTTTTGAGAAACCCCTTTTAAAAAATAAAGACTTTTTCGCATGGGACATTGAAGGTTTGGCGCGACCGACTCGCCTGGTCTTGGTTCTTGTAATGCTGGGACACAAGGCCGGGCGGAGAGGACGCTTTAGCATCAAATAATGCCAACCAGGCGGCGAATGTGTTGGGCTGATACGGGCGCTTCGGCGCATAAAACAGCCCAGGGTATATGGTGGGTCACCTTCAATGTATAAGTAATAGATATAGAACAAAGGGGAACGGGGCATAAATTAACCCCAAAAATCTTATTTTTAAAGCTATTTAAAAGCTAGTTCTTCGTACCCGGTGTTGCAGGATTAAGTTAAAAATAAGAGAGTGAGGGGAAACAAAGGTTGTATTGTTTTGCAAAGCCTCTAAAAAAACATGAATCCATGTAATCTAGGCTCGGGTGGATAGGATGTCCAGGGGGGTAAATGTGGCCTAAGTTTACCATCAGGTCCTTAAGAATATTGTTGTGTTGAATATTTTTTGCAAAATTTGAGTTGAATCAAACAAACGGTGTAGATTTGTACAGAGAACAGACAGATTGATATTGAGTTTTACAGGTATAGATAGTGTGTTGCTTTTACGTCGAACAGATGGCGCTGTTTTACAAAAAAAAAAATTTTTGGTATCGTTATTAATATTTTGTCTCTTACCAATATAGAGGTGGGTACCCCGGCGCTTTTTTTTTTTAAATAATTTGTGCGTAATCGAACGCAACGTTGTATTGTTTCAAAATTTCAAAGCAATAGTTGATTTAAGATTTTGGACAATCGAACATTTTTATTTATATAAATTGTTAGAAGGTATATAAAAACAAAGTAGGTAAACATCTTCGAATTTGGTTGCAACGTTGTGCCAAAATTTCAAAGCAATCGGTGAAGAACTTTCAGAGATAATCGATTTTGTACAAACGAACATTTACATTTTTATTTATATATATAAATAACAGAAAATATCGAGCTGGTATTTTTTGGAATACTTATAAATATCCCAAAGAAAATAAAACGATAATACATATATGTAGTAAGAAAGTCAAAAATAGAAAAAATATGTTTCGTAGATAATCCGCAATATTTTATACGATGCAAAATGAATTTATCATTGAGCTTGCAACGCTTCTGTCAGTCGGATGCTTGTGAGTTTGAGACGTCAAAATACTACGATAATAAAATGACAATAAATTTAATAGAATCTTATTCGCATTGTATAAAAAATGAAGGTAAAAATATGATAAAACATCTTCAAACCATTATACTTCTTTAAAACGCAAATTTGACTGGGGTCACTTTGTTACCCCACTCCGATCTGAAAATAGGATCATTTAGAGCGAAAATAGGATCTAAACGGTCCTATTTTCGATCTACCGGATGTTCAATTCTTTACATATATTCCGGTACCCGGTAAGGTTAAAAAGGAAATAAAATTCTTGAATATGGACATTGATGTATTGTAGCATTGCCTACATTTTTCAAATGGTTTCTTTACAATAAAAAATACTACTTCTTACCGGTTTTTGTTCAATAACTTTTACTTTTGATTTGGCTTGTAAAAAAGTAACCCACAAAAACGAAGTTTTTACTATACTCTCTTTCTTTGTAAAATATAACAATAATTAAAGACGAATTAAAACATATAACATAACACTAAACTTACAGAAATCTAATATATTTCTAAAATGTCAGATGTTTTGAGATGTCAAGATTTTGATAGATTCAATTATCATCAATAACGTAACTTATGAATTTCCAGCGTCCAATGATTTAGTCAGAATCAGATTTGAGTAATGTAGAACTCTTCAAAACTAAGCAGAATTCTAAAAGAAATATATTATTATTTGATTTTTTTCCCAAAAAACCCAATTTTGCTGTCATCTGTGAACCAAGTGTTTTGTAAATTTTCGAAATTCGTAGTGATGTACCGATTATACCGACGGAGTAATTCAAATTTAGAAAATATTCCGCGACGTTATCGGTCCGCGCGGCGTTGCTAATCAAACTTTTCTAATGATTCCAATTTGAAAAAACGAATAAAATTTCTAAAAATCCGAAATTATACTATAATTATTTTTTTTTTAACGAAAATTTTATTGATTTTCTTGATCGTCGCCACGAGTCTGCTTGCCAAGTTTCAGCTCGATTGGATCACGGGAAAAGGGTCAAAAATTTATCCAAAGTTTTTATTGACGGCAAGCAAGCAGACGCCACGAGTTATATAGAGGGAGTAAAAAAAAGAGAAAATTAGCCGTGAGCCCTCTAAACACTCAAGCATCCATTTTTGCTCTTCCAAATGAAATAGCTTCGTCTAAAAACATGTAAAATACTCGTGAGACATCTTTAATATATTGTCAACACTTCGAATAATATTTTCATTTATCACTAAAGTAACCATAGACGAATTTCACTAGAGAACTCTTATTTAATTCGCAATAATGTCGCACTAATCTAGTCTTAGGAACACTTTATGCTCGCCTTAAAATATTGGCACGTCTGTAGTCACTTAGTTACCTTTGAACGCTCGGTAGGTACTCTCATAACTTTTTCTCGCTAAGAATGTTCTTTGGTTTTCACGACCACTCAGAATCTTCAAGTTTGTGTTTACTGGGGTATTATGCCGAGTTGTTACGACCTTTCGGGACGACGTTTTGGATCCCATTGCAGGGTTCATGTGTTGTTGTGAGTGTTGGTGTTGTGGTTAAGTATCGGCTCGCAATACCGTGCCGAAGTCATGATGTGTTGTATTGTGTTGTGTGTATGATTCATCTGTTGTCTGATCACTATCTCTGCGGAGTCTGCGACGAGAATGACTTTGAAGCGCCGGATGCCAAGACGTTTTTAATTTTTCTCGCTGATCGCACTAAATCACCGCTTCGCTTCAGATTTCGTTTTATCTGTAGTTTCGCCAAATTTCGCCGTGTCATCGCACTTGTATTCGAGTTTTAAGAAGTTTCGCGAATCTATTCTAGGCCCTTCTAGCGATTTCCAATTTGCTGTAAAATGTCCAGAGTGCTGAGAAATCCTCGATTAGGTGTTATTTCTCTTGTTTCTATATAATTATATTGATTGATTTCTCGCGGAGCCGTGATAATAATACTTATTCCTTATTATTTGTCGACTTCCTCTAATATCCTATTCCATAATTCAATAAGCGCTTATTTCTGTCGAGAAATGATATTCTCTATCGCGGGAAGCTGTTGTAAACAAGATTTACGTAACTTGTTGAATTACGCAGATAAAATGAAATACAACGCGAATTACTTACGAATATCTGAAAGCCTGTCAAAGAGGCCAACGCGTCATCAGGGCCGGCGCAGTGACAGCCATCTCCCGAGCGCCGTCCACAATAAAAAGGAACGCAAGCTCCTTATCCATTTCTCCCGACAATTTGCAATTCAGAGATCTCGTTCCTCCGAGCAGCCACCCTCCCCCTCCCCCCGCCCTCGTGCCTTGCTTTGACTGAGACGATCGGGAATAATGGGATTCCAGGGGAATTCTTCGAGGGTAGTTTTTCAATTTCAACTTGTACGCCGTAAAGATATTAATAATTTATTTATGTATTTATTTATTTAAAAAAATCCTTGTTTACAAATAAAGGTACTTAATACTAGTTTAACAATAAAATATAAGATAAATTACACATTTTTTTTGTTAAATTTGTGGATTATGCCACTCTACTAGGCTACGCCCGTCCCAGAGTGGCGTTATAGAACACAATTATTTTATTTTTTTTGAATTCGTCAGTAATATTTATTTTCATAAGGTAGTAATTATACATCTACAAAGTATCAAGTGTAATGTTAGTGAAAGTTGAATGAGTCATAAGTCCAAGTGTAAATATGTGTAGAATAATTGTTTAATGTAAAAAGGGTTAAAGTTTTGTTTAAGATTATTTTTTATTTTCCTTAATTTATTTATATACGTATATATTTTTATTTGTAGACATTATTATGCAATTAAAGTAAGTAAATTTTCAGTTGCTGTTCTACCTTTGGAGGTAAGCCAGTTGTTTGATAAAGCTTTTATTTTATTAACTGAGTATATTCTGATTTCCGGGAAGTCTGTTTTAAATATGTTAAATATTTTAGGCCCTATGTATGAGTAATTTTTCTGTCCATATGTTGTCT
>JADDOH010013331.1:0-22872 GCA_016648135.1 Agrypnia vestita | reverse complement strand
TTCAATTTTGTAAGAACCATTACGTACGCTAATTTTCTCACTTGGACCAGCAAATTTCTTCTATGACCGCAAAAATATTAATTTTTTTTATTGCATTGTCCAGCAAAAGGATTTTTTTGCTGGATGCACACATGTGAAGTAAACTTTAATTTCATCGTGCTGGTCCAACAATCTTCATTTGTGTGAGAAACACATAACGCTAAAATTTTCTCACTTGGACGCGAGCAAGTTCTTACTAGGACCGCGCAAAAAATATTGAAATTTTTTTATTGCTTCTAGCATGGATATTGCTGATGCACATTGTGAAAATGAAGTTTAAATTTCATCGCGTTTGGTCACAATCTTCAATTTTGTGAGAAACACATAACGCTTATTGTCTCACGTGGACCAGCAAATTTCTTACTAGGACCGCAAAAAATATTAAATTTTTTTTATTGCATTGCCAGCAATGAATATAGTTGGATGCACACTGTGAAAATGAAGTTTCAATTTCAGCGCGTTTGGTCACAATCTTCAATTTTGTAAGAAACACATTACGCTAATTTTCTCACTTGGACCAGCAAATTTCTGACTAGGACCGCAGAAAATATTGAATTTTTTTATTGCATTGCCAGCAATAGACCTTGCTAGATGCACCCTGTGAAAATGAACTTTAAATATAATCGCGTTTGGTCACAATCTTCAATTTTGTGAGAAACACATAACGCAATTTTTCTCACATGGACCAGCAAATTTCTAACTAGGACCGTAAAAAATATTGAATTTTTTTATTGCATTGCCAGCACTGAATCTTGCTGGATGCACACTGTGAAAATAAACTTTAAATTTCATCGTGCTCTGTCACAATATTCAATTTTGTGAGAAACACATCACGCTAATTTTCTCACTTGGACCAGCAAATTTCTTTCTAGGACCGCAAAAAATATCGACGTCTCGCGTCGATTCGAAGACATTTATCTCATATTTTATTCGCAAACCAATGATTGCAATTGTATCATTTCAAATACAAATTTTAATAATTAGACTACCTATATTGAAGTGTTATCAATTATATTTATCATCTTCCTAGACATCGTATTACTGTATTAGTATACATTTTAAACCAATATGTAAATATCAATTACCACAATCACGCCAGAGAAGTATAACTTCTATCGCACGTGCATGAATACACGCACCTCCATTTTTTATTTGATTACCCAACAGGAAGACATGATTAAATGTTAAGAAGATAATACAGAAACAGAAAGTTATATATGTCTCTCATCATCAAAGGACGTCACAGATAAGGCAATGGCGGATATCACAATTTGATATGAATGACAGATATGACAGATAAGACCATATTACATACTTACTTAACGAACTTTTTCAAATCAAACTTTAACATAAAAAGATTCATAATGTATACAGAGTGCCTCATAGCTAGCAGCAAAAACTTTACAGGTTTGTTAATGAGTCGAAAATGTTCTAGCAACCATGACCCAATATCAATAGTTATGAAGATATATCAAAGTATTGCGCACGCATAATGTGGTGGGCATGTAGCAAAATCATGTAACAAAAATGCGAGACCACGAAATGCACTAGATTATTATTTAGTGTTCCAGTAATATCTGTACATAATAACTAGCTGTGCCTGCGCGGCTTCGCACGCGTAGTTTTTCAGTATACTGTTTGGATCGCCTTAGAACTTTTGCGAACCTTCTAGAACATTCTGCTTCCAGAACTTTCAAGAAATTTATTGAATGTACAGAAACCTTCTAGACACTCATTTAGAACCTTATAGAACTTTCGGGAATTTTCTATAACCTTTCACTTCCAGAACATTCTAGAGCAGGTTTTTCCGGAACCTTCTAGACTCAGTGACACAGTCGGCATGCCCATTTTGAAACAATCTGAATGCGGCCTTCCCATAACAAAACAACGTGCTAGAAAGCACATTTTCGTCACCCACTCCCACATACGCACAGCCACCACCACCAAACTCGTATATTTTCGATGTGACACCAAGGGCTATCCACCACCATAACCACCAGCGGGTGGTTGTGGAGGAAACTAGGCGGGTAGGGAAACATGGGTTTCTTTATATATATATATATAGGCCAGCAACGGCCGGGAACACCCAATATTTAATACGAAATTCCCAAAAATCATTAAGGCCAATAACGACCACAGTACCCAAATTTAGATTTTGACTTACCAGACCTCACTTGGTAATAAGCTTCCGATACGAACGGTTGTGCTCGCACTGCCCCACGTGACGGAAATTTATTAACAAGACAACCTGAAGATGCCTGTTGTGATTTAGGCGAAACGTCGGTAGACGAATGGTCCTTCTGAGGAGCAGATTTTGACGCGGGTTACCCCCACAGAAATTAATACTAACATATATATTTAAAAAAAAAAATAAAATAAAATATATATATATATATATATACATATTTTTATTTTATTTTTTATTATTTTTTTTTTATTTGGGAAACATACAGTACAATTTTAATTTTTTTTATATAATGTCAAAAAAATATTTGTGAATATGACCAGTAAAGCTCCCTCGAAGCTGGTAATAAAAAATAAAAAAAATAAATAAAAAACAATGATAAAGAATATGTGATAAATAATAAATATTTCAAAGATTTAAATTCTGATAATGTATAAAATGGGAGGGGTGGGGAGAGGGGGGGAATGGGATTCAACTAAAGAAGTATCAAATCAATAGTCATAAATGAGATTACGGAGTTTCATTTTAAATAAACGCAAATTGTCTGTAAAAATGTCTAGATTATTTGTAGAATTTAACATATTGTATTTTGAGGTGCAACGAGTTACAAAGCAGTTTTTTAAGAAGTTAGTCCTACCAAAGTTTGCGTAAAATAAATTATTTGAACGCGTTGAGTATGTAGGACAACTTAAACCTATTTGCTCTAATAAATAGGGCGAGTCAACCAAGTTATTCAAGATTTTATAAAGATAACACAGATCTTGTATGCATCTTCAATATGATAGAGGAGGGATTTTATGGTAACACTCGCTTTCTGTGTATGAGTTGAATTCTAAACGGGAACAGAAATTTAAAATATTGAAAAATTTGTGTTGGATATTTTCAAGTCGCTCACTGTATGTAGAATAATGAGTGTTCCAGACTATTGATCCAAACTCCAGTTGACTGCGTACAAATGAAAAATATAAAGGATTAATGTATACGTTGATTGAAATGGGTTTGACGTTCTGGCAATGAAACCAAGGAGTCGATATGCTTTAGCAATTACCGATTCCATATGTGGGATGAATGTTAATTTAGAATCTAAGATGACACCGAGATCCCTCACCTGAGTGCAGATGTTGAGTTGCTTATTGTTGAGATGATAATTAAAGGATAATTTTTTTCTTTTTTTGGAGAATGAAATGATATGACATTTATCGATATTTAGGAAAAGTTGGTTATTTTTGCAGTACTTTAAGAGTCTATAAATAATACTAACATATATATATATATATATATATGTTAGTATTATTTTCTACTTCCTTATTAACCTCTGGTTTTTTCTGCGCTCCTGAGAGAACATATGCGTGTTTCTTATAAATTTTGTGACCTTTATGGATGGAGTTTAAATTTTCCCAGAAGCACAGAAATTGAGAGGTTAAAAGGATATTTTATATTTAATAAAATATTCACATAAAACGACATCTATGGGTGCTCTTCCTTTTACCTCCATTAATTTCCGTACTTCTGGTAAAATTTAAAGCATTTCTTGATGGTTTTGACCTCTTCCATCCCAATTTATGGCATTATGGATTAGTTAGGGATATCTAGCGGATTTTACTTCGATTTAATTATAAAAGAAAACACCTTTTGCCCTGCACGAATAATAATTCGGAGAAAATTCACTAGTATATAAAATATCGCTATATATATTTTTTTTCACTTTTACCACATTCTACACTAGGGATGGGCGTTGAATGGACGGACTAGTTGAAATCAACCGTTGACGTTGCATCGACACGTCGACGGTTTACGTTCATCGCATGGACTAGTTGAATTCGTAGACGGCGGACGCCGTGGTCGGTGGACAATTCGAGATTCAACGTAATGCAAAGCAACGAGCGAGAGCAAGACAAAACGTCTCCGTTTATTTCTCTCTCATCTCTCGCTGTCGACTTGTATATGCCATAGACGTCATAGACGGCTCGACGGGTAATTTCATTTCAACTCTAAAGTACACTACCATAGAGTGCAGATCTGTGTACACGAACTATGACTAGAGATTTGAAATTTGAATACATGCGTAGGGCGAGATAGGCTTAATAAGCTATTATCTATTATTTTTTATTTGATTTTTTGTGATGTCACGTGCGACGATTCGGTGAATTCCCAATTTTACGCTGTATAAAATAAAACAATTCTGTTTAATTATTTTATTTTTTATTGAACTATTATTAATTAACAGGCCGGCTAGATATTTTTCTAAAATCAATATTTTATTCGATCGATCTCGACTTCTTATATCTACCTGAAAAGGGATGGTAAAATTTAATTATTGTGTTATTTCGTTACTTTTCAACTTTAGCATATAAATGATAAACAAACTTGTAGGGAATAAAATTTTCTATACCTAACTATGGTCCTTATTCAGGAGTCCAACATTAATTATTATATATGTAATATAATCTTGAATTTAGGTTTAATTAATTTTTATTAAAAATTCCCTATTTTCAACTTTATAGATAAAAAAATAAATCTATTATAATTTTGTTTACACCACTTTTTATTGGTTTTTTACATGTTTTGGGAACAATGTTCCTTTTCTCAGATTGAGCCTTAAACTAAAGTTGACAAATAATACAGATATATTTATTTATTAATAATGTCACCACAAAGTGAAAGCCTGAAAGATGTATTCTTCAATAAATTTCTAGATAACATCTCAAATGTAAAGTATTTTTAAATTATGTATTTATTTATAAATTTATAGATAATAAATAAATGTAAAGGTTTTTATCATTTTATTCAACTTGTATTGAAACGAATGAATTTTTCGTAATCGATTTGAGTTAGAGTAGTGATAGTCCAACGTTTAACAAAAAATAATACTCATAATCAAGGCAGGAATATAGTCCTGCGAGGTTATTAATGTTTTCCAAATAAACCTGTACACATGTAATGATGTGTACCTAATATATTTTTGTATACACACATTACTGCTTTGTACTTTATATTTTTAATTTTTATACTCATATTTTAATGTTTATATCCGATACTTTCACTGCTTATATATGTAGTTTATATTTATATTTTACTGCTTACACCCGATATTGTTGTGTATACCTACTTCTTTCTTTATTATATATAGAAAGAAGTATATAAAACAATATGTAAAAGCCTATAATGTGCGTAAACAAATAAATAATAAAATATTTCTTTTACATATAAGCACAAGTAGCGGTTTTACTTTCCCCGAAACTATATTCCTTCGAACTTCTTTAAATTTTAAAAATTAACGTAATAAAAATAGCCAAGGGTTGAGCCGTCGAGCAGCCTCGCGTCGAACCGTAGATAGTTGACCATCGTCCCGATGTTTAGATAGAACGTCCGCGACGTCAGCGTAACGAAGTTGACGAATTCAACTAGTTAATCGTCTCGTCGACGGATGGACGTGGACGGTCTCGTTTCGTCGACGGTAAATACGTCGACGACCCATCCCTATTCTACACCATTAATCGACACCATCCCTGTTTTTTTGATAATACCTGTAAATGATGGGTATTTTGATAACTTGTTTTGAGTTTTTGGGATGTAAAAGAAAACAATTAAACTTTTCTAAAATATTTTTTACTTTTAACTAAAGTAATCACTTTATTGCTTCAATTCATACACAAAATATTCTTAATGTTTTTTAAATGTTTTTATTTACTTATTCGGGAATAAAATAGACATAAGCTAGTGGTATGTATGTATAAGAAGAGCGTGAATAATCAGAATTGAACATTTTAACATGTACCTTAAAAAAATCATTCGTCAATCAAACTCAGTAGAAGAAATCCTTTGATTCAAAGAAAACATTTTGAAGCTCAACATCTCACTTTATTATAAATGTCTGATACCTCATTGTTCCGAGGGCGTGACAATCACTCCGAAATACATATCACTCTGTTTGATCAACAGCAGTAAATCTACAATAATTTATTATTTATTAAACCTAAATACACATAACCATTCCAGATTGTCTTGTTGATTGTCTGTATAGGACTGCACAGGACTGTCACCGAGGCTTGCTGAAGCAGGCCTGCAGGAAAGTGCGAGGCAGGTCGAGCCCTTCCTTGATGTTGGTGGTGCGGCGCTGCACGTAACCGATCCTCTCCTCGCGCAGCCCAACCTCTGTCATCAAGTCCCGGATCTCTTCTTTTGTAAAGAAATAACTTCTAAAAAAGAAATAAACTTTCAGTCATCTAAGCAAAATTACAAAAGCATCGATTAATTGTACTGCGCCAGTCGAGGAAACACATTTAATAAAGAAATCCCCAAAAAAACTTTGCCGACTGGCAAATCTGCTGGTCTGAATAACAATATGTGTATTTCAAATAAATTTTGTCGCAAAATTAAAGGACACCAATTAATTACAATCATTTTCACAGCTACGAGGATAGTCTTGTATTTTTCAAATCCACAATCTTCAAAACAATGGAAAATATCCAATCTTATTGTGCTACACAAGATTTTCAGTGGAGCTATTGAATCTTTATCTTTATCTGACATAAATTTGCATGTGGAACCCCGTATAAGAAACCCGGAGTTCTTTAGAATAAGTCAGCATTCTAATTATGTTGGTTATTTTTATCCCATCACAAAAATGTGCTGTACGTACAATATACAGGGTTATTTGGAAAACGTTAATAACCTCGCAGAATTATATTCCTGCCTTGATTATGAGTCGAAAATGTTCAAACAATCATGACCATCAATAGTTATGGAGATATGCGACATTAAATATTGCATTTTTTTCATTTCATTCATCAAATCAACAAAAAGAGGTAAAAGCAAGTGTCAATGGATAGGTTCTGGTTAAAGTTCCATGAAAAAAACAAGATTTTATTGAGTCATCAGTGATTCCGAAATGGATAGTTAATAAATTTTATTAGGTCTTTTATCATAAATATATATAATAAAAAAATATATTTATATTTTGTATAAGGTAATTACATATTTTGATATTAATATTTTTGGATCTTGAAACAAATTAAGTGTTTCCTTTATTTACTATAGAGAAATTTGCTTTGACATAAGAGTGCATTGAAAAACGAGCAAGTTGATATAACATAGGCGGCCTTCGTAGCACAGTGGGTATGACACTGGCTTCGCACACCGAAAGTTCCAGGTTTGTTTCCCGGTAAGGTCACAATTTAATCTATATGATTTACTCAAGCCTGGGCGTTTTGTGATGTATTTCGCTTCCGTAATAGGGCCTCCTGGCCTGTTGAAGTGTAAAAATTTTTTTTTTCGATTCTATTGTAAATCAAATCAATGCTTCTACTATTTTACTTATTTGCGGGCAACTAATTTGTCTCTAATCTGTAAGAGAATCCCACTGAACTGAATATATTCCTGTGAGGCTGTATTATATTCGCGCTACCTTTACATCTGCGAATTTTATGTCATTAGCAAGTAAATTTTTTAAAGCATGTTTCTTAAAGAGGTCTAATTTTTGGTGAGAACTGTGGCGCACTTCACATGCAGAAACGATACCATTACTAATTCCATAGTTACTGAGATGTTTTGTGTGTATTCCAACTTCCAATTTGCTTTGACAACAATCTGCTAATAAAGAATTTAAATCTATTATTACTCTTATTCGAATCACTTTTTCTTCTTCTTCCTTAGCCTTTTTCCCTCCACTGCTGGGTGTAGGCCTCTTCCATTTTCTTCCACTCATCTCTGTTTCTCCCCCTTCGCATCCAGGTTCTTCCTGCTTGCTGGACAATGTCGTCAGACCACCTTTTGGGAGGTCTTCCAACGTTTCTATTTTCCATCCAGGGCCCCCACTGTAGGATTCTGGGTGCTCATCTAGTATCCTCCCGTCGAGCCATATGTCCAGCCCACTGCCATTTTAGTTTCGCAATACGGTCCATAATATCGGTAACTTTTGTTCGGCGTCTTATTTCATTTCTGATTTTATCTTGAAGGCTCACGCCGAGCATCTGCCTTTCTATGGCCCACTGTGTACATTTTAATTTGTGTATGCTTTTATCTATTAGTGTTGCTGTTTCTAGGCCATATGTCAACATCGGTAGGATACATGTATCGAACATTCGAATTACTGTGTTCATTAATTACAATTCATAGTTAAAATTCAATCTATTTTTGTTTTGTCATTAGATGTAAGTAAAAGTCATGTATATTTTATATGTCAGATGAACATGTTTCTTCAACACATACATTTTTTAATTGATCATTATTTTCTCGGTAACATAATGACCTAAGTTTAATGCGTACTTCACGGCACTGGTACACAATATATAATTTGTTACCCACCACCCTCAAATAACCTTGATTCATTCAATGTTGTAGGTTTTCACGGTTCACTCACTGACTGTGTTGACTTAATCGGTTTTTTAAATCAAAATCTCCCTTACTTATCCTGACAGTTTTCTCTACCTTTTGCAATACTTATTTCCTTTAATTTTGCTTAATTTGACTAAAATTATGAAGTATATTTTTGTTCTTCCTTCACAGTTTGCATTTGTTTTTAAAATACTTATACACTTGACATTACAATTTTATTATTTTTAGACTTCGGTAAGGTTGAAGAAAAATATCCAATGCGAATACAATGTCAAACGAAACATCTTATTCTCGAAAATAAATTTTTGAAATTCTTAACTAATCTGTTCCTATTCAAAATATATAAAAAGTAAATAAAGATACATACATGTGAGAATTTTGTGAAGAAATTATGTTTTGATCTGTAAAGGCTACAGATGAGTAATTATTGTAATGAATGAATGAATAATAAAATGAATTAATAAAAGTAAACATCGCAACCTCTGCACCGCATTATAGATACAAAAAGGGATAGTTACGTGGTTCCGTCCTGGCGTAAATAGAGATTGTCTCGGATCTTGTGGCCGAGCCCAAAACGCAACTGCGCCAAATCGTGACGGGCATAGTCCCGCAACAGCAGTAGGCCACCGGGCCTCAACGCACCCGCCAAAGCGGCTATGCACCGCTGCAAGCTGCCGTCTTGCCAGCGCAGCGCCGAGAGCAAGAACACGGCCGTGACCGCCACCACCCCGCCCACGCGCAAGACCTCGTCCCGCAGCGGGGCAGCCCCGTCAACAGCGCCTAAGTCGGCGCAAAATGCACGAAAGCGGGGCTCAGTGTACTGTGGATGGGCCCGTACAAGCCCCACAGCGCGCGGAGCCAGGTCGCAGGCCAGCAGCGGGGACAGGCCGGGAGCGGCACACGCCAAGGGGAATAAAAGCGCGCCCGCACCGCAGCCAGCTTCCAGCAAAGGACCATTCAGTTGGAGCAACTCTGGGAACTCCCGCACCATCCAATGCCGAGACTTGAAGAATCTGAGATATTAAATTATATCATATATTACATGCAGTCAGTACGTGTTACGTGAGTTGTAGGTAAACATTGTTTAAAAAAAAAGATAATTAAATATTACTTATATCAATATTAGATAGGAATTTTACGAGTCATGTATCCTGATGTAACGTCTTGTCTGCATGCGTGAAAGGGATAGAAAATGTATGAATACGGTCGTGCAATGCAACGCTAGGGCCTTTTGAAAATGCGGGCTCATAGAGCAAAGACGCAACCGCCTCATATAACACCTGGTGAGGTGTTATATGAGATGAATACTGTCGTACTTTAGTTCAAATCACAATAAAACTGGTGTTCTTACAGTGTATTATTTCAAGACCCGGAATTCCATGAAGAATCCTCGACTGGCAGGTTAAGAATATTACAATAAGGTAAATATGTTATTTCCATTTATTTTGTAGAAATTCTAGTTAATTCTGGCCTATTTCAAAGTACTTCCTGACTGCACGCTGCTACATGTACCCTGTGTGGGATAAATACCCGAGAAGGTATGGTATTTTGAACGGTGCTACATGTCACCCTGTGTGGGATAAATACCCGAGGAGGTACGGTATTTTGAACATCAGTTCACTAACTGAATTATCTTATCGTCACGCTCAGTTATAGTTAGTTAGTTTAGAATGTCTCCTTAGACATAGCATAGATTTTTGCATTCTCCACCAATCAAAACAACCGTTTTCGTAAAAATCTATGCTTTTGGCTTAACTCTTACTATAACTTCAGATCAAACAACAGGCTCTAAAACAACGAGGAACAGAAGACTAGATGTCGGAAGACAGCCTTGTCAGATGCTTCAGCAATCGACAAGCGAGGATTAGTAGAATATTTCACCTGTCTCCGTTTCGCTTGTAGAAGAGGTCCCAGTGCCGAGCAGAGTCCCTCAGGGCCATCTCGGCTCGCGGCGCGGGCACCAGGCGGGCCTGCTGACGCCGAAGAGCCTCCTCCTGCTCGGGGCGCAGGGCCGGCAGCTCGGCCAGCAGCTCATCTCGCTCCTGCCCATCGTCCTCCTCGTCCCCCATGCGTGCACTCTGAACGACTCAGCGGAATCAAACACGACAAATCGCTGTCAAAATCACATGCGCGCTTTATTTGTATTCGAATGACATTTGGATGTAGGCTTTAGTGATGGGTCCGCTCTGTGCTCACTACTACAATGTAGTACTACATTACATTGAAGTGCACACTTCACCCATTTTGAAGTGTAGTGCACACTACAAACTACACACTCTTCAAAGTTATTCCTTTTTTAAAGCTATTCCATTGGCCATTAGCAGAGGGAAAAATTTCATTTCAAAATGAAGACTTCAACACGCACACGTTCACCAATTTGAACACTACAATGTGTTCGCTTCATTTGTAGTCCTACTAGTACAGAGCGGACCATCCCTCGCGTGCGGCGAGTGGGCGAGTGCTCTCTAGTTCGCGAGCGGGGAGCGCTCCCCACTCGCGAGCGAGCCCATCGTTCGCGTACGGGAGCGTTCGCCGTTCTGATCTCTGATACGCCGCACGGAGGAGTACGCCTATACAAGGCATTGGCCAAAAGTCCGTTAACAAAGTTCGTTAAAAACAATACTGCGTGCATTTTTCTAAAATTTGAATAACCATCAAGTCCCATAACGGCCATTTTGTTAACATTCGTACGGGTTCCTCGCCACGGAAGCAGTCGAGATCCAGTCGTCGTCCGATCCGTCCGTCTTTGTTCTCAGCGCTTTCGTTTACAATACAATTTTATATACACATAGAAGTGAAAAAGAGAGGTATGTATTTTAATAAAACATATTTGTAATTTGTAGTAAGTATGTACATTATTGTTTTTTAAAATATTATTTAGAGTGCATAAATATTCGTATTTTTTTTCATTAAAAAAATAATCAATAGAGTTTAAGTTGGTCTGTCGAACCTTGTCGAGCATTATTTTTCTAACCATTATTAATTTCAAGGTTTCCTTTAAATATTTTCAAATAGATACCTTGCCCCAATTCGCCCCATTTTATTTAAATGTCGTTATTAAAAGTTCTTTAAATAACACACAAAATAGCATATTTGAAAAAAAATATTTTTTACCCAGAATCTTCAAGTATGATTAATGAGATGACTAGAATGGCATTATATGAACTTATGCAACGTTGTTTAGGTAAAAATTTGGAAGAAAATTTCAAATTCATGGAAGACAAACTGTTTGATATCACTGATTGCACAGATAGTGAACGATTTTTGTTAAGTGGTGTCTTACGACATTTTAAATCTGAATTTATACAAAAATGGATTGCTGCTAAAAGAACGAAAGGACGTTTTGTGAAGAAAAATGCGCTATGGTTTAAGGGCTCTATAAAATTAGCCAATTGGAGTACACTAAAAACGGGTCGACCAACAAAAGAATTCAAAGAATTAAGTGATCGAAGCAAGCGGCGTAAAACAAAAGATCTGAGAGAGCTGGTATCTTCTGATGAGTTGACCTATGCGGCTCGTATGAGCCAGCGTTTCAAGGGAAATTATGCCGCTTCAAAAATTATAAAAGACATAATGATCACACCAACAAGAGCATCCAAATTTAAAAAATTATTGATTCTTCTGAAAAAAAAAACAAAAAAGCACTCGCCATCTGAGGCGTTGGCTATATTTGTAGAAGATGATTTTAAACAGACTCTTACTCAGCTCAGACCCATTTTTGAGCAGTAATCGAGTAAAGCCGCATAAAAAAAGTTAGGCATTCTCGAGTGAAACCTTAGATCTTCTACTATTCGCAGCGGCGCGGCGGGACAGCGCGCGTGGCCTGGAACGAGAACCGCGGCGGCCAGATGGCCCCCAGCCGACCGCGGAACCGCGGAGCCAGCGGCGAACGCGTGGGCGCGAGCGCTCGCCCCCCCCGCGGCCTCCAGGAGTGGTGCGACGAGTGTTTGTGAACGACATGTTTTTTTTTTGTGGCGATAAGTGACAAGACACGATAAACTATGTAAATCAGGACTGCTTGCGTTTAGGCTAGGGTTAGTTTAAGTTTAGTGGTAATTTCTCTAGTTGATAAGTCTTAAAATAAGAAATGTGTTTTAATTAAATAAATTATGTAAATATTCAAATAGTGGTGGTTGGTGTTTTTAAATTTCCCGCTCCCCCTCCCTTGGCAAGTGCATTTTAAATTTGATATGGAAAGGACGCGGAGCGCCTCGCGACTATCAATCCTGATTGATTGATGCGCGTTCATATCAATTGTTTGTTTTTTTTTCCTGAAAATTGTATTTTTCTTTGATTTTGAAAAAACGCCATTTTGTGACGTTGTGTATTTTACGAATATATATTTTGATAAATTTATTTGTACGTTAGTTTACATTTTTTGTTTTTTTTTATCGTGTCGTGTACTGCTTAATAACTTGTTTAAGAAAAAACGAATTTTCAAAAAATTCCCTACAAATGAGATAATTTTTAGACTATGGGCAGTACCACAACGATTGGGACGCCCTCCTTTATTCTCCAGATAAGTTGGACGGACTATACATTGTGCGTTTTGTGCGATGTGCATTTCGTGCGAGCCTCGCACATGTGTAATGTGTAGTGTGTGCAAAGGAGCGCCGGCCGTCGCACATACAAATATGAATGCGACTGATCCGCTCTGTACTGCGTAGGACTACAAATGAAGTAAATGTGCGATTAAAAACGTGTGTAGTGTACGCTTCAGTACAATGTAGTACTACATTGTAGTACTTAGTACAGAGCGGACCCATCGCTATTGGCTAGGGATGGGTCGTCGACGTATTTACCGTCGACGAAACGAGACCGTCCACGTCCATCCATCGACGAGACGATCAACTAGTTGAATTCGTCAACTAGTTGACGCGTCAACTTCGTTACGCGGACGTCGCGGACATTCTGTCTAAACATCGGGACGATGGTCAACTGTCTGCAGTTCAACGCGACACTTCTCGACGGCTTAACCGTCGGCTATTTTTATGACGTTAATTTTTAAAATTTAAAGAAGTTCGAAGGAATATAGTTTCGGGGAAAGTAAAACCGCTACTTGTGCTTATATGTAAAAAGAAATATTTTATTATTTATTTGTTTACGCACATTATAGGCTTTTACATATTGTTTTATATACTTCTTTCTATGTATAACAAAGAAAGAAGTAGGTATACACAGCAATATCAGGTGTTAGCAGTAAAATATAAATATAAACTACATATATAAGCAGTGAAAGTATTGGGTATAAGCATTAAAATGTGAGTAAATAAAATGGAAGGAAACAATGATTTTGCGTAATAAAGGCACCAGTTATGAGGTGCGGTAAAAAATACTTTACATTTATTTATTATCTATAAATTTATAAATAAATACATAATTTAAAAATACTTTACATTTGAGATGTTATATAGAAATTTATTGAAGAATACATCTTTCAAAGTCAGGCTTTCACTTTGTGGTGACATTATTAATAAATAAATATATCTGTATTATTTGTCAACTTTAGTTTAAGGCTCAATCTGAGAAAAGGAACATTGTTCCCGAAACATGTAAAAAACCAATAAAAAGTGGTGTAAACAAAATTATAATAGATTTATTTTTTTATCTATAAAGTTGAAAATAGGGAATTTTTAATAAAAATTAATTAAACCTAAATTCAAGATTATATTACATATATAATAATTAATGTTGGACTCCTGAATAAGGACCATAGTTAGGTATAGAAAATTTTATTCCCTACAAGTTTGTTTATCATTTATATGCTAAAGTTGAAAAGTAAGGAAATAACACAATAATTAAATTTTAGAATCCCTTTTCAGGTAAATATAAGAAGTCGAGATCGATCGAATAAAATATTGATTTTAGAAAAATATCTAGCCGGCCTGTTAATTAATAATAGTTCAATAAAAATAAAATAATTAAACAGAATTGTTTTATTTTATACAGCGTAAAATTAGGAATTCACCGAATCGTCGCACGTGACATCACAAAAAATCAAGTAAAAAATAATAGATAATAGCTTATTAAGCCTATCTCGCCCTACGCATGTATTCAAATTTCAAATCTCTAGTCATAGTTCGTGTACACAGATCTGCACTCTATGGTAGTGTACTTTAGAGTTGAAATGAAATTACCCGTCGAGCCGTCTATGAATTCTGAGCGGAAATTTTAGATTAAACTCTCGGTCAGAGTCGCACATGCGCACTGCGCAATGTAATTGACGTCTGTCAATAAAATATTTTTTTGATTAATTTTTCGACATTTTACATACAAAGTGTCGAAATGTACAATATTATGTAGGGTGACATAGGCTTTTCTGACGATCGACTGATCCTACAGTATATCCTTAACAGGAGAATTAATTTACTTAGATCTCGAACAATACTTTTTTGTCAGAAGAAATTGATTTTTCCGCAACTCTAAATGAATTTTACCGCGGGGCATTGTCGACAATATTTTTTTTCAAGGTTTCTATTTCACTCAGGTTTTGATAATTTTACATTTATATCCATGAAAGGTGCATAGGTGATTTATCTGGAACACTGCTTCTTGGACTGCGGATAGTGTCAGCCATTACCAGAGCAATGGCTGACCACAGACCACATTTGTCAGCCGAAGAGCACTATAAAAATCAGAAATATATTTGTCATTATGTCCAAACAAAATATCAATTTACGACAAACGGTACTAGGTACCAGATTTGGTAATTGCTATATTGTAGGAGAGCGGGGCTATGCCCTCAAACCAAATGTACAAAAATTTTTAATGCTACAATGGGCCTGAAGGCCCAATTTTAATTGCGGTCCGACAAGAACACCTAGATTTTAAAGAAATCACCGGGAATCGAACTCGGAATTCTCAGTATGCAGAGCCAGTGACATGGCCACTGGTTTGGTCATGTGGAACAGATGAGCAAAGAAAGGATGGCAAGGAAAATTGTTTGTCGAAAGCAGCAGAAGCAGAGGACGTCTGCGGAATAATAGTAATAAAACAATATATTCGGTGTATGAAATTCTTTTATATACCTTATTGTATTTTATATACCTACCTATTAACAGGAAAATGAATATTTTAATAAAAAATACAACTTGTAATAAAATTAAGCCAGATCTCTTTTGGCATTATGCCTTTCCAAAACAACTTCGTGAATTTCCTGCCGATTCTTTAGATAGTTGGGTTTTGAAAATATCTAACTGAACCACATATAATTTATTCTGCATATCAGTCGTAGGCTTTGGATTCACTTTTCTTATTACCTGCAAACAAAGAAAAGGTTATAAACAGAAAAACTAAAGAAATACAATACAGATCAAATAAAAACATATTGTTCTTGCAAACACTAAATAGGTAAGATAACATTTAATTTCGTCAATAACTAACCTTCCTGGCGCTTTTCATCGTATTCTCGAATCTACTTCGAAAATCTGTTGTACAGTACGCATTTAGGCGGGAACAAAGCAACAAAACATTAAATTAGTTGCGTAATGCGGCCGACTAGTCTCCTTTCATCTTGTTGTGGAAATCTTCAGTAAAACAGCACCGTTGATGACATGTTTCGAAACATCTGCTTTGATCTGCTTGCTGTCTGTTGCTGTGAAATGAAATTTAAATTATGTGCTGCCACTTAGAGTATATACAATCCATAGAGACCATATTATTTCGAAACTTGTAAGAATTTTGTTAAAAGAGGCGTGGTCATTCGGTGAGACTGGACAATTCGTTTTTAACACGTGTTTGTAATTTGTTGCTAAAACAGGGCTACCACAAATGAACGATTCTCTGTGAATTCTCTTACAATAAAGTAGCAATAAATGATAATGCCTTTTATATGTGGGTAAATTTATTTATTTTAATTTATTTTATTACAATTTTAAATATCCCCACAACAATAATTATATAAGGAACTGCAATAATAATAATAATTATTATTATAATCGAGGATTATTTATATCATATCAAACATAAACATTTAGTTATCTGCATTTGTACAAATATTTAGAAAATTACGTTATTTACATAATATACATTGTTTGTATATACACATAAAATACATTGTTTGAAAAAACAATATGATGAAGTACATTAATGGAATTAATAATAAATATAAAATTTTAATATAGTACGCTATTGATTTTGGAAGATAATTAATCTGTTGAAATGTTGTCTCACTCTGACGGTAGGTTGTACCGCTGATTTGATCAGAAAGTGTAGCCTGACATCTAAATATTTAGAAGCAACTGCCTTAATTAGGTGAACAGTATGGTTCTCCAGCGGTGACTGGTCTAGCATGTGAGAAAGTAATATATTAAAACAATCTACAGTTAGGAATATTTTTAAGACCCTGTTGACTAAATATTCTAATGAAAAGTGAGGATTCATTCTTTTTCCTCCACTACGGTTAAGAGCTTCTCTAAAAACGCGTTCACTATGTGTGCAAATTAAAATAACGTCATCTGATGGATATACTAACCCCCCTCTATCTTTTTGTGCAATTAATGAATTTCGCAAAGTTGTCTTAAAGCCAATAAGGGCAGAAAGACAATTCTCACATTTAATTTTTTTATTTAGATGCCTGACAACAAAACCACAAATATAAATTATACAACTCTCCACATACTGACTGCACATATATATTGATTCAGGAATATCGTCGAAAGGCAAAGTATTTTCGAAACTCAATTCGTCATCACGTAATAATTTTAATTTGGAGGAGGAACAGTTTATAATATTGACAGAATTCTTTGAATTACAGTTTAATATACTAATTTGATCTAAAGGTATGCAGTTTCCATTTACATTATCTTTGATTTCTGCGCGTATAAGTAATTTCTTGTACGCGGACTTAAATTGGCTAACGGTTGGGTTGTTATTATAACCACCATGTGAGCGTATAGCTCCGAAAAATAATTCGATATGGTCTTGATTAAATTTGTACATCGTTAGATATTTTAACACTGGGGACTCTGACATTAAATACGTCTTAATTAATAATTGTAAACTTTCTATGCAAATTCGAAAACCCAAAAACCCCATTTTTTTATTAGACTGAATAACTTTTACTCCATTTGGTAATTTTAAATCAGATAAATATACGCTAACATTACTCAGGTACGCAGAAAACTTTAAATGATTCCCCGAGATATCATAACCCATAAATCGAAAAATTTTAGTTTTTTTATGTTTTTCTTACTTCTTATATCTTTATTTATAACAAATAAATAAAAAAATTGCAATTAATTACGTTTTTTTTTCGGATGTATTTTATAGGGCAATGTATGTTTATACCGGACGAAAATATATTACTTCATATACTAGGAGTTTCAGAATGCACATAACTAATTTTATAAATCCCATAAAAATTGGCGTTTTATATATTTTTTATGTAACGAAAAACGAATAAAGAATGAACACTATAGGTACTTACTCTATCAATAGCCAGTTCTGTTCTTGAATAATTCGTAGGAACGGCAAATTTTTTTATTCGAACTAATTTGTTTTCTTTCCTTCTGTCAAAATGTACATTCAAGAAGTGATCTGAGCAAACACAACTGT
Source organism: Agrypnia vestita (assembly GCA_016648135.1). Taxonomy (NCBI): domain Eukaryota; kingdom Metazoa; phylum Arthropoda; class Insecta; order Trichoptera; family Phryganeidae; genus Agrypnia; species Agrypnia vestita. The sequence continues at coordinate 4,757 of JADDOH010013331.1, read as the reverse complement.
GATTTCCGGGATTCCAATTAATCCTTCCCACAGCATGGATCCATTCACTTTTTCTTACTTCATTTTTTGGGAACCTACAAAAAATGATATCCCAATCCGAATACTTTAAATAATAAATAATAAATAATTTGTATTCTAAAATTTTAAGCACAGCCCTGTCGGTACAATATGCTTTGTCATAAAAATACCACATTGAGCTTAGTTAGATCCATACAATGTAGTGCCTTCTCTTTCTTACTCCTAAAAATTCAGAATTTTTAAAGGAGAAAAAAGAGACGGATATATTTTAAAATGTCGGCTATCTAAGTAAATGATTTTACAGTTCGTGTTGATTGAACATTCATAGACATATTTTGATTTAAGTCATCAAAAACATCTTCAAAATAGCATTCTCCGAATTATTTGTGTAATAAAATCAATCAAAAATAAACGTTCTAGGATTTTTTAAACAAAAGTAAATGTTTGCACTTGGTTTGTTGTTAAAATTATGAAATAAAACGTATATATGTAAAATTTTCATATTTTGGATAAAATACCTGTGATAACTGATATGTTTCTTCCCGTTTCCAGTCCTATTGGAACACCCCTTCATTGCACAAGAAGGCATATCAATTTTTTGTAATATTTGCACGTAAATACACAATAATTTATCGAAAATACGGATAACAAATCTGACAGCACTGCCGTTCTCTGCCCGAGTTTCAAATCGGATTCAAATCGGATTTGAAACTCGGGCAAAGAGAACCCTTACAGAGCAATTAAAGACGTACCCGACCGGGTGATCTTTTTTGTCCCTTTTTGTCTTATGTGTTACTATATTGTTAAAACTGAGTAAGCTCTATGTTACCACGCGTACGGGTTTGGTAAAATGTTTAGTTATCCCTCTATGGATTGTATATACTCTAAGTGCTGCCATATGCAAAATTATTTTGGCGTGCATTTGTCTATGATTTTTATTTTACACAATAGCAACACCCCTAAACCGATTTTAAAAGATTTTTAATTTGAAACAACTCAATTCTTCGAGATTTCGCGTGACCTTGAGGTTAAGCTCAGTTTCAGCCAGTATTTCCGCTTACTTTGATCGAACTTGAAACAACCGGGCCTATGGCATCTACAAGACGACAGCGAGAGATGAGAGAGAAATAAACGGAGACGTTTTGTCTTGCTCTCGCTCGTTGCTTTGTATTGCGTTAATCTCGAATCGTCCACCGACCACGGCGTCCGCTGTCCACCGTCTACGAATTCAACTAGTCCATGCGATAAACGTAAACGGTCGACGCGTCGATGCAACGTCAACGGTTGATTTCAACTAGTCCGTCCATTCAACGCCCATCCCTACTATTGGCCATTTCAGTATCACTCTGGCAGTCATGCGGAGCGGTCGTTTCTTTGTTTAACATTTTTTATTTAAAGATACGGTGACTGCAAGATCACGATACTGTGACCACAGACTTAAATCAATAATATAGATGAGGATTCGGAGTCCGATAAAGTCGGCAATAGTTTATATTATTGATTAAAATTAATTATAAGATTTTGAAACCATTCATATAAAATTATACCTGCTTATATATTATTAAATGACGTGCTTTTGCTATATATTTCGGCCGCCAGTTAATGCTGAGAGAAGAGTGTTATCTAGAGTAGCGTCTTGATAAAGTTAGTAGTGGATATTATTAAAAACAGAATTATATTTTTTTTTTGCTTCTTATACCTCATTTATATATTATATTATCACATTATTGTTTGAGCATTCTAGTAGCATTGGTAAGGGATATTGTCACGTAAGGAATTATATACGTTGATTAATGATTAATACGAATGATATATGCGATACAGCAAGTAATGGATTCCCTTATTAGTTTTAATTTTCAATACTGAAATATTTTAAAAAATCCAATTAAGAGTAGATATTTTATTTAAAAAAGCATACAGTCAATGTTCTCATATTATTTAATAACAATAATATTTATATTTATTTTTACGTCTGTCATTTATTAAAAAAAATAATGTTACGAGATTTTGTAAGCGCACTGTTACTCACACTAATTCAAGTGGCTTTCTTAAAGTGAATGGACTCTACACTTCATTTCAAAGCTAACACTACAAAGATATACATACGAGTATAGTTGACAGCAAACTTCTTGAAATTTTTTAGCGTAGTGGGGGAATGCGCAGAAGACAAATTTGGGTCTCGTTGGTGGAATGGTACATGCGCAAACTTCTCCCCACTACGCCGTAAAATTTCAAGATATTAGCCGGCTACTGTACATACTTCAAATAGTACATTTTTTATGTGACATTTTTAGGAAGTCGATATAGATAAGTGAAAAAAATTTTGGAAACCAAAACAAACCCCCCCCCCTCATGGTTTTAAAAAAAATTGGGACCGAACAAAGAATCTTCTGGGCTTTTGAAAAATTTTGTAACTGAATGAAGTTTTTTTTTTCAGGTCGCCAAATGTTACTTTGGGGAAAATAACGGCATCTTTCTTAAATATTTTTCCGATTGATCTTTTTTTTTTTAGTCACCGAACTTTTTATTTGGGAAAAATATCGATATTGTACTATAATACTACAATTACTTCATTAGTACTACGAAATTGTAGTATTAATAAAGTGAGCTATTGCAGTACCATAAAATTGTAGTACTGTAGCTAGATCTCATTCAAAAGAATGTGCGCAAAAAATATGTGTGTTGTTACAATGCAAAAAATGAACACAAAAGAAGTTTTTCTAGTAAGTAGTTAACCTATTTTAAACTTTCTTTCTTCTTACCGGACAAAGCTAGGAAATGGTCTTTTGATTGTGGTCAACCTATAAAGAAATGAACTAATTGTAGTACTACAAGATTGTAGTTATTCTTGAAAAGTGTTCTACTAGAAAATTTTCAAATCCATGGATGGGGGGATTGTTTTAGTTTCCAAAAATTTCTTCATTCGGTCTCGAAATTTTCAAAACCATGCGGTGGGGGGGGGGTTGTTTCAGTTTCCAGAGATTTCTTCACTCCCAAAATTTCATTCATTTTGTCATTCAGTGCCAAAATTTTTCTATTCCATGGGGGGAGGGTTCGGTTTCCAAAAATTTCTTCATTTATCTACATCGACTTCCCAAAAATTTCACAAATAAAATACACCACACTTCAATTTAAAATTTGAAATGTGTAGTTTGTATAGACGTACCAGTACAAATTGACGTGCGAGGGAGGGCGTCCATATCGTGTAACAGAAGTTGTCAGGGTGTAAATTTATTACACAATACATAATGTACAGAATGTCCGGTGATCGGTGTCGGAGCCTTTAATAGAAATTTGGTTCGGCAACACTAAAGATACCGACCAGTAATGGCGGCCACTCTATCTGTCAACCTGTCAAACGGTAATATCGGTTCATTATTTGTTTTTTCAGCTTCGCAAAACTTTAAAACTTCATTGGCAATTGTTCTTGCACCATTACGGACTGTTTTGGATGTTTTAGACATATTAATTCAGTGTATATTGGAAATCAAGACGTCACAGCACGCGCTCAAATACAAGAATGAACTGAATGACAGGGCGAGGGGTTGCCGCCGGGTGCGGACGGGGCGGGTTCCAAAGTCGCCGCACGCCAATTTACGTTTGACAAGCAATAGTATGTATGCACTTTCAAATAAAATGTACTACTTGAAGTATGTACTTTTAACAACTTTAAATTGTGTGCACTTTGTACTATTTGAAGTATGTACTTAAAAATAACTTTGAAGTGTGTACTTTATAGTGTGCACTACACATAGACGTACTATAAATATATACTAATCACTAAAAAACAAATCTGAGACATCTAGTTTCTGCTGTCTTCTATTACGTACTCAATGTATCAGTCAGAAAGAGATAGAAATTATTTTCGTAACCACGCATAAGAAAGGACAATCAAACATCATTTTTAAGAATGAATGCATATGAAGTTGTAGCGAATTGCGGTATTTAATAATATTAATAATAATAATTGGATAACTTATATAGCGCCGTTTTCGCGAGTACTCACCTCAAGGGCGCTTTACACAGAAAAATTATTATCTTACATAACAACTTACTGCTAGAAAAGAAAAAACTTATTTACTATTACTTATTCACTAGGTGGCATACAAGAAATGGAATTAAAATTGAGTACTGTAATAGTTGGGAGTGCCTGAAAGAATTAGGTGTTTTCACTGAGTGCACAATAGGAGTGGAATTCTATGGTATTTTCTCTTTTTTTCTTATAGAGCAGCATACGTGTAAAAGAAATACAAATATAAAAAGAGTTGTGTATTGTATTAATATTTTATATATATATCGCGCGGACATTTATACATTTTGGACAACCCCTAGACCAACTCCTGCAATGTGCGTCTATGTTCACGGTAATTCGTGTGGTCGTTCTGTATAGCAGATATCGTCGCTGTATATATAATAAAGCCAATGCGCCGATGAGTACATTCTGAGACGAACGAATCCATTTGTATTCGTGTGGTCGTTCTGTGAAGCAGATATCGTCGCTGTATATATAATAAAGCCAATGTGCATTTGTAAATTTTTCATATAAATAATGGAGATATACTAAAAAAAACCATGCCGTTCATCTGGAATGTCTGCCTAGTAATTATTTAAAATATTTTTCATAAATCTAGTTTGTGCAATTTTTTTTCAAAACAGTTTCATTCGTTTACCTCAGAATGTACTAAAACGGCACATAGGATTAATTATATATACAGCGACGATATTTTGGTTCGTAACTA
>JADDOH010013330.1:0-14603 GCA_016648135.1 Agrypnia vestita | reverse complement strand
AGAGATGTGTTACACAAACAGTCTAAACTTAACCCTCTACATGTCGGCTTACAAAACTTTTACAAAAAGTATAGAAATATTTGTAATAGAGCGGTCAAATCCGCTAAACACTTATATTACAAAAATATTATAAAAGAAAATCAAAGTGATGCAAAGAAAACATGGGAAATTATAAGAGAAATGACTTCTACACAAAATACTAGAAGCAATGATATATGTGATATGCTGATTCCAAACAAAAATCATGCTACTGAGGATAAGGCCATTACTGAAGTGCTAGATAATGTAAACGGGCATTTCGCTTCGCTTGGTAAAAATTTAGCACAAAATATTTTGTCTCGTCTAAAAACTACTGAAGAAAACCTTAAAACAAATTAAATTCAGCAAATCCATATTCATTTTTCTTTGCTCCAACCTCCATTCATGAAATTGCTGCAATTATTAGTAACCTAAAGTCTCACAGTGCCCCTGGAAACGATGAGGTAACAGCAAAAGTAGTGAAGTATAATAAAGACCAATTAAGTAAGCCTCTTTGTTATATATTCAATCAAAGTCTCTCAACGGGTATCTTTCCAAATGCACTAAAACTGGCTAGAATCTGTCCAATATTCAAGGGTGGTGATCCCCATAATCCGAGCCACTACAGACCTATATCGCTCCTAAGTGTTTTTTCTAAAATCTTAGAGAAGATAGTTAAAGTACGTCTTTTAAAATACCTGGATATTCACAAAATAATCTCCAACAATCAATACGGGTTCCAATCAAAACTCTCAACAGAAGATGCAATAACGGAATTCTTAGTTACACAATTAGATAAAGACAAACGTTGTATTGGTATATTTTTGGACCTAGCCAAAGCTTTCGATACGGTGTCTCATCCACTGCTGCTGCACAAGTTATCAGCTTTGGGAATAAAGGGGACGGCTTTGGCGTGGTTTGAAGATTATCTAAATAACAGGGTTCAGGTGGTTAAATCGGGCGATCACTGCAGCAACCTCCACAAAACATCATATGGAGTACCGCAAGGAAGTGTTTTGGGACCCACGCTCTTCCTCATATATGTCAATGAAATGTGTAACTCCAATTTAGAAAACGGTAAAATAATTTCTTTCGCAGATGACACAGTGCTTCTTTTTCAAGATGATTCCTGGGAAGATGTTTTAAAAAAGGCACAAAGTGGATTGAATCGAATAACATCATGGCTTGACAAAAATCTACTAACAGTAAATGCTTCAAAGACAAAATACATGTGTTTCTCCATCAGTAAAAGAACAGTAATAAAGCAGCCCAAAAATCTACTGATTCACACATGTCAATCAAAAGATAAACCCTGTGATTGTACTAATCTGCAGACAACGGAAGATATACGATATCTAGGTGTGTACATAGACCAGCATCTAAACTGGAGAAAACATATTTTGAATCTTACAATCCGAATAAGAAAGCTTGTTTATTTTTTCAAAGAAATTAGAGATGTACTCGACGCACCGACAAGAAGAATAGTATACTATGCACTGTGTCACTCACTCATTAATTATGCAACTGTCAGTTGGGGTGGTGCAGCTTGTACTATATTAGATTCATTAAGCAAAGCCCAGAAAATGGTATTGAGAGTTCTTCATAAAAAGCCATTTCGTTTTCCTTCAGAAGAACTTTTCAGAGAATGTCACGTCCTGGACATCAATCAGACATATTTACTCAATACTTTAAAATATTTTTTCCGACATAAACAAGATCACCAACAAATAACTCACTCACATTCAACAAGGGCACAGGTGAACTGCAACTATCTTGTACCAAAATTCAAAAAAACATTTTCACAAAGATTTCACCTCTTCCAAGCACCAAAAACATTCAATACTCTTAACACTAAACTTAAAACATGTAGCCATAGTCTCGCGTATTTTTCTTCTAAAGTGAAACTCTGGCTGCATGAAAAGGGAAGGAAGCATGCCCAAAACCTATTAAAAGCCATGATATAAACTAAATTTAAAATATACTATTCCTACAAGAACATTTACTGTCACTTACTGTCTTACTGTTACTGTCATCTTTTTAAATACTTTTAATTGTTTTATTTTATTTTATTTTATTTATATCCTATTCAGATCATTTTTTTTCCTTTGTCTATAATATAATTAATTAACACCATTATTAAATTGTAAACATTTAATTATTACTATTACTTAATTTTAATTGGCAATAAGATTTATTCACAAATGTTATATAAATAATAAATATTCTTGAACATTATACTACTGGAAGAGCACTTTCTGCTATAATACAGTAAATTACTAGTGTAGCAGGCAGGGCGTCAAATCAATTTAGTGTTTACTTGCTGCCAAGACACTCAACAACAATGAAAAAAGCTTCATTAAATTTTGTAAACACTGTAAACATTTGTAACATTGAACATTGAATAAACATTTTGAATTTTGAATTTTGGGGCACGAGCAAGATACGCGCGGTCGGCAGGTCATTGCACCATCAGCATTTCGGACGATTTTTTCACCTCACTCCTTTGTTCGTAAATTATATAAAAAGAGGCACACGCTCTAGGCAGGCATGTCAGTCCTGCGTGGACCTCCGGCGGCGGCCGGAGGCTATGGCCCTTAGATTATCTATCATTGTCTGTATAATCATACTCATGTATATTTTGTACTTGTTTTTGTATAAAGTTTTCTGGGCTTTATCATGGGGGCTACTGCCCTATAATAGGCCCTGATACTTCGGCTGGAGAAGTTGGAGATACACTGCAGAATAGCCCAGAAAACTCAACACATTACGCCCCCAAAATTTCCAGTAAAATATACAGTAGTACCTCATAACCATTATCAATCTTATCGTGTATTTCAACCATTTGTATGTATATTGATATAAACATTGATGTAAATATAAGTTGATGATTTAAATTGTTACTTTGATAATGAAACAATTTTAATCATTTCATTAGGCAAAACGTATCTCAAGTAAATTAAAGGAGGAGTTAAATTAAATTTGGACACATGATATTGGAGGAGCAGAGCTATATTTCCCATAAAATCTCGAATTAATTACATTTTATATTTATATTTCTATTATTTATTTTATTATATTATTATTATTATATTATTAACATCCAGATACCACCCATAACCTCTTCACTCCTATCCATTCTAGCCCCGCCCCCGACCCCCACCACCATTACACCCACCCAATCTCTATAAATACTGTCTCGAATTATTTTTAATTTAGTTGTAAACGTGTTGTTATTTACAATGGGAGAAATCTCGAAAACGTTCAAACGTTCAAACAATTCAAAATAAATAATAGTGGAATAAAACAGTGTTGTGTTTACCCTCACTTTTTAAAATATTAAAAATGAATTTCCACAATGTTACAAACAAAAAACTTGAACAAGGTTTTGATGTAACCAAGACCAACGGGTCGCTTGTAACCAGGGGATCAAAAAAAAATTAATATCCCATATCAAAATTTGATTAATTTATTATGACAAATTAATTGATCAATTAGTAAATCTGATAATTGATTCATATATAAACATTATGTATTGTCATGTTTGCAAAATTTCAGCTCGATTGGACATTGGAAAGCGGGTAAAGTATCAATTATAAGATTACGTTCAGACAAACAGGTGAAGCTAATATGAGCGTGGTAAAAATATGGAAAGACGTCTAATTAGAATCTATTTAAAAATGTATTATATATCATCGCTTGCAGCAAGTTTAAGCAGAAGTCTAGAAAGTGCAATGAATCGTTGAAAAACAACAGAATAAAAAGTCTTTATACGAAACTCAATATGGCTAACCTTTTGTTTGCGTATAGAATTGGTAATAAACTACTCAAAACTTCACTAATTTTTCAGGTAAAACTTCGAAACGATGAATTATTCAAACTTGGTAACTACCACTGCTGTGTACCCCTAACAATAATTCCATTTCACGAAGTCGTACGTTGTATAGTAACAATTAACAATAGCATGGAAAATGAGATGGATAATTTCTCCAATATTTTATTTAGACATAAAAAACTTAAACAATAAAACAAATAGTCAATCTCCTTATGCAATTAATTCAATTAAATTGTATATGCAGCTCTAACAAATTAACATGAATATGCAATTTGTACCCACTATAGGATATTGTTGGTGGGTTGTCAAATTGTTATTCTCGTTCGTAATAGGTTTTAAGTCCATCATATATTTTTTTCTACATTGTATTGATTCTTTATGTTTTGTCATCTAATTGTTAATGTTCTGCATAATGAATACACACATATATACTATATGTATATAAAAAGAGTAAAATTTTACTACAATGAAACAAATAATTATCTATAATTTTAACACATGTATATATAAGATACTATGAAATATGAATTCATAAAAAAATACATATTACAAAGAAACTCACTTGTTTGACACAAGAAATTTAAAAGAATAAAAGATGAATCCTGTATATTATAGAAAGAAAGCGAAATAAAATTCATTGATTAATTGAGATAAAAGTCTCATAGACGAAGCTGTTTATGTGGGAAACGTGTATTAAATTATTTATAAGATGGATTTTTACTTGTACTTGAAACTTTTTAACTACATATCTGTCTTCTGTGATTTTTTTATTGTACTTGTATTTTGTCCATACGGGCGCTAAATAAATAAATAAATAAATAAAAAATGAGGAATCCATTAAATTGTTTAAAATAATATTAAAAATGGCGTCAAAAATGTTATTTAAATATCAATTCAAATACAAAACGTTATACGATTTTTAAAAATATATGAAGTGATTGCATTATGAGTAACAGCTTATTTTTATCTTTATCATCTGATTTTTTTGTTGCCAAATAAATCAACATTAATTTTTAAAATTTCATCATCATCGTTATCTTTATCAGCCGCGTTCAATTCATTGCCGTATGAAGACCCCACCAAAGTGTCTTCCACTTTTGTTCCCAGCAGTCTTGCAGATTTTAGGGCCTGCCTGCTTATTTGTTGCTGGCATCTTGATTCTCTCGAGTACCACCGGTTGACTGCATTAATTAATCCAACAATGACTCGTCTTCCGAAAAATGTGGCTCGCTCATTGCCATATCATTATTTTGGCATATTCAATAATGTCAACTGATGGGTATAGAAACAAAATCGCCATTACGCAATTGATGGAAATAAAGGGTGCCGCATTTGAAATTGGTTATCTGGCAATAGTGACAGTTTTATAATTGCTGATGAAAATATATTTAAAAGGCATTTTATTATTAGTTATTATTGATTCTAAAATCTAAATTTCGTCAATAGGATAGTAGCAATTTTTTTCCACATCCCTCAAACACTTTTGTGTGTTTTGCGTTTGTGTTACGTATCTATCTGTATAATTAGGATACACAATTTAAACATTTTTAAAGATGATTGTAAACAATATTAAGTAATGTATAAAACACCCTGACGATGGAAAGGTTTTTCCGAAACATGTAGGTGTAATTAATAATATATAAGTAGATACAAACAAATAATAAAATCAATTTTTAAAAATATCAATCTACAAAGTTGCTCAACCAATTGAAAAAAAAAGTATTATATATCAGCATTGTATAGTAATTTTTCCATTCCAAGTATGCACTCCGCTAATCCTTAACCTCATTCTTCCTGGCTCTCTTAGTGTAGTTTTAACCGTCAATTCCATTTTTTTGCATGTCAAGTTGCATGTTAGTTCTTTAGCTAGTAAGTAATTTTGTAAAATATTTATTATGTGGAACGTGCCCTTAAAGTGAGTTCTTACGAAAACGGCACTTTTTAAATTATTTATACACAAATAAATATGTAGTAAATTATCTAGAGCGAAATGCAACCATTCTGAAGTAAATCGCGTCCACAAAACTAATTTAGGTGATCGTGCTTTCGCGGTGGCTGGACCAAAGTTATGGAACAAACTACCTAATAAACTGAGACAAACAGACAGCTTACCACAGTTCAAAAAATAACTTATATTTTATAGACGCATTTATTTAGACAATCCTATAAAAACCTATAGAATCTGACCACAACAACGCTAGCTAATGTTTTCCACTCCTATTGTGCACTCCGCGAAAACACCTAATTCTTTCAGGCACTCCCAACTATTATAGTACTCAATTTTAATTCCATTTCTTGTATGCCACCTAGTGAATAAGTAATAGTAAATAAGTTTTTTCTTTTCTAGCAGTAAGTTGTTTTGTAAGATAATAATTTTTCTGTGTAAAGCGCCCTTGAGGTGAGTATTCGCGAAAACGGCGCTATATAAGTTATCCAATTATTATTATTATTATTATTATTATTATTATTATTATTATTATTATTATTATTATTATTATTATTATTATTATTATTCTGACAATCATTTTTTCGGTGTGTAATTTGATTCTTTTGAGCCGAAGGCCTAACGGCATTTTTTAAGATGACCGAAATCACTACAGGGGATGGCAGAGCGAATCGACTTCCTCGAGAACAGCCCCTAGTCAAAATGGACGCGGGTAGAAAAAATGAAGGTACAAAATGCGCGAGGTCAGGAAACACCGCTGCGCCGGGGTCCGGCCTCGTCGGCTGCCACATGTTGGAGTCTAATCGGAATTGATAGCTTATTATTTACTCGGAAATAATGGAGGTTTCTACCGCTATCCATAATAATTATAATTATCCAATTCAAAATTCGACTACGGTAATTTTGCATTTTGGGAATTATAATATTTTTGTATATTAATAACGTTTCGGATTCGGTTATGTGGGCAGACAAAAGGGATGTTGTTGAATAGATTCGGATTGTAAAAAGAAGGATACGGTCCAGATTCCAGATGCAACCTGTCGAACATCTATCTATATAAACATTTACGAGAACTATATATGTATATTGCCTGTATTTTTTCCACTAAGAAAAAACACCGAAGTAATTGGAAGTACGGAATCGTATAAATTTTCTTTTATCATCTCATGCTTATGGTTATGTTAACTCTACCACATCTTAACTGTGGTTCTGGTAACTGTCAAAGTCGCATTAAAATCTATCGATTATCATTTAATACGAATGTTACATTAAATTATTTGAATTATTATTATATTTCATTTTTATAGATAAATACAATAAATCTTATGTCACTTATTTTTCATTTCATTAAATTCATTTTAAATTTTTCATTTTAAATTCCATTAAACAATCTATTACCCCCCAAAAAGTCCGGGGGCAAGTCACATTTTGAAAACCTATTAAGTTGTGCATAATAACATGAATAATTATCTCTATTTATAAAAATTGCAAGCCATTACAATAATAAAAATGTAATGATGTTTAATAAAAAAAAATTAATTTATAAAATGTGTTTATTGTTTCTAACTTAATTTCAGGATCCAATTCATTAAACTTACCATTTATATGTATGTTATCCATTATATCCTATATGTATGTTTGGAGAGTATATAATATATTTTCAATAAGGTAATCTTTATATTATATTTACTTCTGTTGAAATAATTTATATATGAATGATATTTACCGGTAAAAAATGTGTTTATAAACTGAATCATTATGCAGATGTTGTTTTTAGCCATAATTAATATTAAAAAAATGTATTTTCGTTTCAAACATTGCATATATTAAAGGAAAATTAAACTTTTCTTAAAAATTGGATTTTTAAAGATATTAAAACGAAAATCATTTTTTTCAGATTCGGCGGTATACGTAGGGACCGCTTTACACATTAAAAATGTTTAATTAGTGCCTCTCACATTAAAAAATGTTAAGACTGTGCGTTACACACTAAATACGTTAATATTAATGCTGCACGTATTAAAAAATGTTAAGTACCTATAATGCTTCAAACATTAAAAAAATTATGTAGGTACCTACATAAGCATAATTTTTTTAAACAATTTGCCAAATCATTGACCTCTGAACAGGATTTTTTATTGAAATTGACAGATGTTGCGTTTACCGTGTTTTACAAAAAATAGTTAAGAGGTCACTACAGTCAGCGTTTAAGGTTATGGGAAATAATTTTTCCCCTAATTTAGATTTTTTACGGATGATTTTTTAAATATAACAAAGCCTGAAAATAAAATAGTTGTTTATTTCATCTTTGTTTATATGCTGCAATTCCAAGAAAATAATTGCAGTCTTTATATTTAAATTTTCCTTCTTCTGTTATGTTGTACTAAAATAGATATGCAGAGAGAATATAACGCTACTAATTTATTTCAGCCATATATTAATATTAAATCAAAAGTTAATATTATTTTGTATCTTTGTTTCAGATATGATGAATTGAGAGAGATGATACTACATGTTAACCGAGAGTTTAAATAGAATAATTAAGAAAACAAAATATCACCCTTTTAATTCTACTGTATACACACAGGGGACTTTCATCCATCATTGAATAGAAAATAACTAACAATGATAATGATAACTACCAAAATAACAAAATAATTTCTTCTTTTTCTTCTTCTTGTTATATCAGTCTACCTTGTAGAACGGTTTGTGCCATTTAATTGGTTAGATATGAATTATATTGATTAACGATGGAAAAGCTTAAATCGAAAATTATTAATAGTATTGTTATTCGATTTCTTTAATAAATGGCTATCAGAGAATACGAAATAAAAGTGAGACATGTTATTCGTGTTTAATAATGTTTAATAAATTAATCATATTTTGTATATGTATGTTTTAAAACACCCACTAAAAAATATTATTATATGTATGTTAACCAACCTACAAAAAATAATGTAAATAATAATATTTCTGCAACAGTATCTGTACTTATCTAGGCTTATAACTTAAATACGTGTGATTATAACTGAAATTAAATCAATTAATAATATTATTTTTAAAATAAATAATGAACTATGATCACACAAGTTATATTATATAAAATATGTATATTTACCAAATTAATTTCTGAAAAAATATTTTCTTCATCGAGGCTTTGTAAAACTGCTTAAATTCATTGCATTTTTTCAGTGAATTTAACTAGTTTATAAAAATGAAAGTTTTATAAAAATACATAATTCTCTATGTAACAATCTCCGTCATTAATGCTACCAGATGGCACAAATAATAATGATGATGCATAAAAAAATATTGTGGTAAATAAAACATAATTCGCTATGTAACAATGTCCGTCACTGACGCAACCATGACGCTAAACTAGATGACGCTCTTCTCACAGTCTCAACTCGCGGCCGAAATATGTAGTGAAAGAACCTCATTTTTGTTGGGTTATTAATAAACAACGCATTCAGGAAACATGTTAAATATTATATTATCTATTATATATTACAAACAACACGTAGATGGATAAGTAACTAGGTGTGTTAGCTAGTGTACCTAGATCACATTATCTTTGACTTATTACAACGCAGGGAAAAATATAATAATTATCCACCTTCCTATTGATTAGCTGCTGTGTGAAATGGCTGAACACGATCATCTCGGAAGTAAGATCGATAATTAGTGCAGTTTCTATTTCGCATGATGTTATCTCTAGGGAACTAGCCGACAATGATGCGTCTAGTGTACACCGTACACCGGCGCACTTCATCATCCGATATGTTAAAAGACATTCATCGCATCGATTGGATTTAAAGAACGCGCTAAACATGGTACATTGTATATAAACAAACGCGCGTTACACAAAACCTACCCATTTAAAGTTTTTGTCCCTTTGTCCGACATTTTTTAGCCCCTACCCCAGAGCGCTGCAGATGCACTCCTAGATCCTGGACCTTGGAGGGTCAGGGGTAGGAAATATATTTTTTCGTGTCCTGTGAAAAAAAATTATTTCACATTACTCTACTTCTAATTTAGCTTACATCACAAGATGAAATAATTTGAAATATGTACAAAGATGATGTATTATAGCTTGTCTGTAAACTTTCATTTTTGGTTAATAATTTATTATTGTTTTAAAAAATATATACATTTTTAATTTAATTCTTTTATTTATTTAACCTTAACAATTTTTGCATGCAATTCTTATTCTATTATGCCTGTCTAGTAAGTAAAAAATCTATGTTGAGACAGACAAAGTTTACGTGTCAGGTTTACCGCAAGTGAGGTAAATTAATCCCTCACCTCACATAATGATGAAAGAGCAAGGGGTCCTTTGTGACCCGGTACTCTGCTGGCAACGAGATCAAAGTCAAAGTCAAGACGATTGGTTACATCATGCAACCAATCTAACACACCAAAATTCGATTTTACATTTTTTTACGATTTTAAAATTAATTAATTAATTAATATAAATTAACTTTGTTTAAACCACTTATTTATTGAAAAAAATCAACATGTTTCAAAGCCAATGGCTTCTTCATCAGGAAAACAAAAATTATATTTAAAAATCGAAGTATTGATCAAAATATTAAAAAGTTATATATGGAAAATAATAATATAAAGTACCTACCTAATTAATATGAAAATAAATTTAGAAGATAACTATTTGCAAAAAGGACCTGATTATTTATAATATTCAATTTACTATTTACACTCTTTCTTATTTCCAAAATTTCTAATTTATCAAATTAGAAATTTATTATTTTCCATATATAACTTTTTAATATTTTGATCTATACTTCGATTTTTAAATATTATTTTTGTTTTCCTGATGAAGAAGCCATTGGCTTTGAAACATGTTGATTTTTTTTTCAATAAATAAGTGATTTAAACAAAGTTAATTTATATTAATTATAATTATGTTACCACAAAATAAATTTGCTACATTTGAAGAAGAAGAAATTAATTAATTCGTTAATAATATCCCCCGAATGATCAGAAAAATAAAAGATCACTTTTTTTTTTAATTGTAACAAAAAACACATATACCTACTAGATACATAATACACTAATGAAACTGTAAAATGCATATTTATACCTTGTATCTACCTATAATACTCTTGTTCTATACAAGAGTCTTCTGACTCTAATAGAATTAGTAAAATAAATTGTTCCCATATTTGAAATATTATGTTAAATTTAAACAGAACAAACAATAAATAAATACTTAAAAATAAATAAAAATAATAACTTCCGCAGTTAAACTTTACATACCTATCCAGGGTGTCCGGTCAGTGTCCATTGACAGGTGTCGGGGCCTTTAATACTATTAAATATGATCAATTTCATCCACAAAACACTCCCCGTACGTCAAAAAAACAATTTTTCTGGAAATTATTATTATTAGTCTCTTTTTTAAATTTTGTTAAAATTCTTAAATGAGACCTCTATTATTTATAGGACCTCTACATGAGTAGATATGAGTAAATTGACACACCATTTCCATTTCAATAAGGCTGGAGAAAAATGATATAGGGGGTGTTTTGTCGATAAAATTGATCGTATTTTATACTATTAAAGCCTCAGACACCGATCACTGGACACACTGTATATAATCTATATGAAATTAATATTTATAAGAATAAGACAACAATCTGAAAGTTAACATTCTTATAAAAAAAAAATTCTCCATCTTTCACGGGCACCATTGGTTCGCCACCTCATCCCCGCGGTCTTAATCTAAGGGTAGCTGGTCCAGAGAATTTTTTCGCCCGCGGGGTAGTGTTACAGTCCATCCCTCTTCCCTTGATCCGCGCCTTTCGCATCGAGTTCCTCCGCATAAAAAAGGTCCCGGTCCATTCTTCCACCACGAAGGCATGCTGTTTTTTTAAGGCTGTTCTTTCAATTCGCCGAGAGGGGTGGCTGGCGAGAGAACGTGAGAGAATAAATAAAAAACGCACTACCCCCGTATTGCGTTACTACCCTCAGGTGTCCCGGGGGCTTGATGCGTAATTTCTCGAAGACCACGGGTCATGGGAGAATTTTTTTGCCGGTTTGCTTAGCGGCGGATAACTGTACTCATGTTAATTTTACAGTTCGGTGGACCTTAATGTATTTTTTAAGATACTGAATAAATCCCACACTCTTCCCATGAAAACTATGTTTTGTAAGAAATTTATTTTACTGCACAATTTCAACTATTTCTGCTTTGGGTTTGTCATCGTGTGTCACGAAGCGACTTTTTTTTATTTTTTCCCCCAGTCTTTCGAACTCTCGAGAATATTTTTTCCTTTCTATTTAGGGAAAGGTTTCCGTCACTTCTAGGTTGTTTCAGGAGTCTCTCGAATGTTGTAGGTAATCATGAGTGCTGCGACAAATTACACGGAGTAAATAGTGCGGACTTTCTTCTGCTTACCAAACAAAATGTATAATATATATGTGATTTAAAAAATATTTTTGAAATCATAAATTCTGTGTCATGCAAAATGGTATACAACTCAATTATTAATACGGCAAAATAAAGACATTAGAATATATTAAGTTTTTTTAGATATTTTTAAATTATTTTTATTTAAAGTATATTTTTCAAATTGTTATCTGTCCAGAATCTAACATTTTGCATGAGGTAGTGAACATTTTTGGCTCACTAAAGATTGAAATTACATGCATGAAATATAAAATAGCGTAAAACTCCATTAAAATGTTAATCGTTTTATTTGGATAGCTATTAATAAAGTTCGGTTCCTATCTTTAGGTGATTATAATTCATGAAATTCTGTATGTCATCGGTCGTAAATATTCCATATAGACTGCTTAATGTCAATTCAGCGAAACTACAAAAAATGCAAAAATTGTTACTTTAGTTTTAAAACAATTTTTATATTAATTCGTTTAGTTATTAATTGAGATTAATTATAGATATGTCACAGAGACGACACTATTTATATGCGGAAATGTGTATAAAAGTCTTTTTCGGGCGTTATAAGACTTAAGTTCTGACATGAGGCTGACTTAAGTGATCATTTTACACAATGTAACGTTTAAGATTCCACCCATGATCGAACACACATCTATCAAATTTTGGAAAGTTGTACTATGTTTTTTTATGTACCTTATTTTAATACAACTATGGTTGAAATTTATCATTCCCATATAACAGTATATTAATATCGTAAAAATATAACATAAAAATATAGTTTAAATGAGATTTCTTTATTTTTTTATTAATAAATATATTCATCTCTCTGAGATATCTGTAATTTATCTTAATTTATGATAATTGCTCTGAAGTATCCAATATTTTGTACTTTAACATAGTCAATAATTGCGTTTAATTATTAGTATAAAGTACTTTAGCCATAATCACGTCTATCCATCTCTATTATCACTTATTTGTTGGTGTTTGTCTCGTTTGTTTAATATTATTCTCTTGCAAATAAGTCATTATTGTTTTGTATGCTGTTTAGTTTCAATTGCTTTGTGTAAATTCTTTATAATTAAAAAAAAATTAAAAACTCGTTTAAATGATATCAAAACATTTTTTTGAATTAATTCTCCCAAATAATTTATAATAGAAGAATAAAGTTTATTTCATAAAATAATAAAATATGCCATTTGATTATGTACCTATATGTGTTATGTTACCAATTAGGTATTTGTTTATTTTTAAAATTACACCGAATTGACACTAAGCAGTGGACATGAAAAGTACTCGCACTTTTCAGAAAACTACTGTCTACTAAAGTTTTACTCTGCAGTGATTATATTTTCTTGAAATATATAAATAATCCATTTTATGACTAACCACCTCTATAATGCCCATGGGGTTTTACAGATTAATAAATACCAATCTAACAATCAAAATGACACATAGCGGTTATCATACATTTTATGGTTTTATTTTAACATCCACCTGGACCAGTATATCCCGAAAAGGACATTTGATGCTAATGAAAGATTAATAGAATGAGTTATGACGCGACACCCATACAGTTTTTTTTTTCAAACACATTTTTTATTCCGACTCAATTGAAATACAACATCCATTATTGAGAACTATCAAATGTTGACTGCGCTTTATAAAAATGTTTAACTGCTTTTAAATTTAACCCCTGCACGACGACATGCGAAATGCCGAATCAACACAATATTTTTATTTATAAAAATAAAACATTGTTAAAATAATACAAAGATGAAATATTATGTTCTTTAATCAATCTATCCTGTGATTTATCTTTTATATATGCATAATTTAAATATCTGAAAAAACTCCAATGCATCTAAAAATGAATCGTTTTTAACCAAACTTGTTGAATAATAATCATCATGCCGTTTCTCCATAGGGGTGGGCAAAGTGGATAGGACGTCACATTTTTCTTCGTCCATTCTTGTCTCGTCTACATCACACATCTTTTTATCCACGCTCTATAATTCATGAAGCTTTTAACAGGGTCGTCCTCAAGAATTTGTTTTATCTTATTAGGCCTGGCTTTTTGTGGTCGCCATTCCTATTGCATTCAACACTCACCTCATATATATTCTTCGCCTCTTATAATCCAATCGCTCATACAGTCCACATGATCAAACCACGACAAATGACATCTTTATTAATATTATTTATTTTTTATTATTATTATTTAAAAAAAAAATTCATTTGCTTGAGCAATTTTGTAGATTGACTTTTTTAAAAATTGATTTTAATATTTGCAGGTACCTTCTTATATTTTATTAATAACACCTACATATTTTAGAAAATATGTAGGAGTAATTAAAAAAATAGGTTTATCATCCATTTTTTTTTGTATC
>JADDOH010013329.1:0-43832 GCA_016648135.1 Agrypnia vestita | reverse complement strand
AACTACTTTATTTACCGACCAAGGTCGACACTGCAGAATTTCACTATTTCAACGTTCATCTGTCACGTGCCCCATTTAGTTACATTTTATTTTTGCGGCAGTTTGTACAATTTTAGTTACCCAACTTAATATTGTCATGGAATGGCAAAAAAAGGAATTGAAGAGCAAAATAACGTTTTGTTACTCTGATTTTGTCAATATTTCTTTTATTATTAAACGTTTTCCATTTGTGTATTGGATTCACAAATATAGAAATCATTGAATAATAAAAAAAACATTGACAAAACTTTCTGTTGCTCTGCTCTAAAGTTTGAAATAATCACTAACGCCCTTTTGGCTTTCTACCCTCGATATTATTTTCTAATTGTTCCAACTCGACCAACGTTCCATTTTGCATCAGTAACTCTGACTTGTTTTGTCAGTAACAAATTATTTTTATACCGTATCCATACCTACCCTTCCTGTTAGGCTAATTTTACGCATCTTTCCTTTTCCTATACTTTGGATACCACAGTGGGGTGATATTTTACATAAAAAAACTAAGACACCCTGAACTTGATAAACAGCCTCGTGATTGTTTTGATAACTAAGCTTATACGAAAGACTAAGACTGCTGATTCTAGGAAATCAAATAAATAATTATGAATATTCGCAATTATTAGTCAAGAGATATTTATTACCTTCAAACTTATACGAGCGAAGGGTTTTTGGCTATTAATAATTACTGCCCATATTTAACTAGGTTATCTCTAAAGCTAATTTACACAGTAAGTTACTGTACAATGCAAACTTTGCCTTATCCTTAGTTCCGGAGGTCTGTGTTTGCTATGGAACCTATGATTATGATGATAAGGTATATGGTTAGATAACAATAGCCTTTATACTGAATGCCTTTAAGTGAATCGTCAACGTTTTTTAATCAAAAAGCACACCAATATCGATTGAATACTTCGTTCCATGTTAATGAATATGTAGGTAATCATATTTTTAATATATCGTCTCTGTATATATAATTAAGCCTATGTGCCGTTTAATACATACTCAGATGAATGAATCAATTTGTGAATTTTTCATATAAATAATAGAGATATAGCAAAAAAAAACATTGCCGTTCATCTGCCTAGTAATTATTAAAAATATTTTTTTATAAATCTTGTCTGTGCAATTTTTTTTTTAAATAGTTTCATTCGTTTATCTCAGAATGTACTAAAACGGCACAAAGGCTTAATTATGTATACAGCGACGATTTTTTCTTTTTTTCCAAGTTTTTCCAATTTTTCCAATTTTCCATTTTTTCCAAGAAAATGTACCTAGAATTGACAACAAATCAACAAATCAATTTATATTATTTTAAAAAGCAATCGTTTCATTTCGTACAATAATAAAATTACTAATTTTAAATAAATGAGAACATTATTTCGAAATACCTAGTAGAATTTTTTGTGATTTCAAACTGAAATTTCACGATGAATGTTTACATCAAAATATACATACGATACCTACAATATTTACATACAATTCATGCAACACATAAAAAATCTACAAAAGGCAACCTATATTTGAATGCATTAATTTGCTTTAAAATACAAATTGCACCACGAGTTTGGAGTTGTGTTTCATCTAGACATAAAAGGTCACGAACCACGTAAATTGAATTCATTGCATGCTTATTACTTACTGGCAAGAGCTACTTCTGATGTTGGGGCGGTTTTTATGCGAATAACTTAGTATTCAAGAGACTCGCCGCATGACATGTACAGAGAGAGCATTTAACCACCCTGTGGTAATTTTGGGGTTAATTTTACCCAATTTTTTCATAAAAATAAGTATCAAAAATCAAATTTAATATTTTTGATACGTTCTTTTGCGACATATTTCGATCGCATTAAAATAAATGCAACTGTTTATTGTCAAAGTTAACAATTTTGATGACATTAAAATAAATTAAACTATTTTTTGTCAAAGTTAAAAAAATAAAATCCATCAGTTTTTTAATGAAAACAAATTTTGAGGATAAACAAAAAAAGAATCGCTGACGGAACATTAACTCAGAAAATAAGTTGCGTTATTATATTACATCTATACTAATATATAAAGAGTTAAAGTATGTAAGTTTGGGTGTAGGAGGTAATCTCCGAAACTACTTATCTGAATGAACTTTCGGGGTGGACATAGGTTATGTATTATTCCATATCGTGGCCTATTATATATATACAACTAAAATCGACGAATAAATAGTCGAGCCACGAGTTTTTTACGAACGCTGAATTAACGGTAGAGATATCTAAATACTTTCTATAAAGAAATTGTAGAACTTAAAAAGTTTGAAAATAATATATATATATATATATTTATATATATATTTCTTTCTTTAGATTAATAGACAAATTCATAAAATGTGACTAAAAGTTACTAAAAATCTACGCGTGTGAAACCGCGCGGGTAAGATAGTTTTGATAAAATAATTGCAATAACATTTTTTTTTGTAAGATACAGCAGGTATCACTTTCAATAGGTTCAGTATTGTGCTGAAACCTTTGGTAGTTTTTTGTATCTGTTAGGGTAGTCAGTTTCTTTTTTCGTGAGGCTTAGATGATATCCATATGGAAAAAACCTGTTGTGAGACAGGTAGTAAGTAATCAGGACTATAAGTTAACCGTTAATGTATTTTAGTAGATTTACTTAAAAATAAATATTTAATATTGTCACGTGTCGCGGGAGGAATTAATGAAACGCTGGAATTTTATAAAGGATTTTTTTTTTTGGGTCGCAATCCTAGGATTGGTCTGCAACAAGCACTCGCTTTCTCCACTCCTTTTCTGTCACCTGCCAGCCTCTTCATTTCTTGGTAGGTGCTACAGCGCACATCTCCGACAATCTGATCTACGTAGCTTAATCTCGGGCGGCCTCTACGATTGTTGCCTTCAACATTTCCTTCGACGATGGTTAAAAGCAGGCCCGGATACCTTATATTATGGCCTATCCAAATTGCTCGCTGTTGGGCGATTCTGTTCAGGAGCCGCCTCTTTTCGCCCACCCTGCTCAACACCTCGTCATTTCAGATATGTTCTGATCAATGGATCCTCGCCATGCGCCTGTAGCACCACATCTCAAAGGCCGCTAGCCTCCCGACGTGCTCTGGCCGATGGTCCATGTTTCTTATTTATTTATTAATTACTGATTACTTGATTTCCCAAGCGTACGAAGTTACTTAAGTCTATTAAATGTTACTCTGTTCTTTAAATTAAACTGTTTCGTAAATTTATCAAGACACTTTATAATCGCTTTAACACTTTATTCACTATTCACTAGAACATTCCATCCAATTTCAGCACGTATTATTTCGCTTCGGTTTACATATTTCGCTAGGTAAGAACTTTTCCAGATTATTCGCTGTTGAATTACCGCTCACTTGGCCGCCCTGGCAACTCGCAACTCGTGGCTACTTTCGCTTCCGTGCCGCTGTCAAACGCACCCAAAAACAACAACCACTTACTTCTGCGCACGGTCTTATTTATATCTACTGATATCGAGCCTTCTAGGAGTTCCTAGTGTTTACGAGAACTTCCTCGTGACTTCTAGGCTTTTGTAGATGTTTCTCGATGCTTCTCGGAAGCCACAGATTATGCTAGGCCGTTTTGGAATCTTCGACAGTGTTTTTGTGACATGTGACAGAAGTTCGCAATTCTTTTTAGCCTCGTAACAATATGTTAAAAAATCAGTAACCATTCTGAATAAGCCATTTGTTTTGGAGACATTAGAATCATTTATGAATCATTTATAAAAAGGCGTTAATAAATTTCACATTAAAATAACATTGGAATAGAGTTAAATTAGAAATCTTAGAAAATTAAAACTATTTATGTCTAATTAAATATTATAAAAAACAAATCTTTAATAAATGAAAATGGTTAACATTTAAATTTATTCTCACATAAGTTATGTTTATTCATTTTAATAAGTTACAAATCTCATTTATTTAGTTTTTGTTTTTGTTAATATCTCATTTCCAATTTTAATTTTTAGTATATGTTTTATCATATCCTACCCAATAGGATAAAGGGTAGAAGAAGAAAAAGAAAAAGAAAAAGTTTTATCGTGATCTGCAAAACATGTTGACAATTAAATAAATATTATTTTTACACAAATTGTTTTTTTAATTTAAAAAATATATTTTATTAAAAAAACATATTAAAGCTCGTAAATGGTTAGAGTACCAAGAGGTTAAGAGGATTCTGAAAATTTCCCGAACACGTACAGCTGGGCGAAATGTATGCGAAACTTAGAAAATGAAGGGCGAAGATATATTGTAGGCGTGCATACTTCTTGCTTATATGGAAAACAGAAATGCAGTTACGAAGGTTAAGAGAATTAATTTTGCTATTTTGAAAACATACATAATTGTTAAAAATATTAACACAAAACAATCTAACTTAACTGATCACCACAAACATTTATCCAATCTTACAATTTATAAACTTATTTATCTCACATCATCGTCAAAAACTTCACTGGATTGGATGTCCAGAGAGGATTAAATATAAACTCTGCTTTACAATATTCAAGGCTATTCACAACATGACCCCTCAATACATTACCGACTTCTGCTTTCCATTCTCCGCAAATAACAGATAACTAACACTTCGCTCAGCATCAACATCTAATACAAATAGGTTAGCTGAAGTAAATCGCGTCCATAAAACTAATTTTGGTGATCGTTCTTTCGCGGTGGCTGGACCAAAGTTATGGAACAAACCACCTAATAAACTGAGACAAACAGACAGCTTACCGCAGTTCAAAAAACATTTGCATTTACTTAGACAATCCTATAAAAACCTATAGAATATGACCACAATAACAATAGCTAATGTTTTCCATTCCTAGTGTGCACTCCGCGAATACACCTAATTCTTTCAGGCACTCCAAACTATTATAGTAGGTATTAAACTATAATTCCATTTCTTGCATGCCACCTAGTGAATAAGTAATAGTAAAGAAGTTTTTTTAGCAGTTTGTTTTGTAAGATAATTTTCTGTGTAAAGCGCCCTTGAGGTGGTATTCGCGAAAACGGCGCTATATTAATTACTAGCTGTTCGTATCCGGCATTGCAGGGGTTAAGGATTAACTTGAAAATAAATTTGTGGGGGGAAACAAAGGTTTGATTCGATCGGTAAAGATTTAAATCGAAAATATATCAGGAGTAGGAGAAAAGGTAAAAGGGGACGGAGGAAATATTGCCTATGTTACCGGCCGAATCCTAAAGAATAAGTTTCCAAATTTTGAGTCAGATCGGTCGAACGGTATAGGTTTGCATCGAAAATATATCAGAAAGAGGGGATGGGGTATGAGAATAGGGGGAAAACGCCGCATATGTTACCCACCGATTCCTTAAGAATAAGTTTCCAAATTTTGAATCCGATCAAACTGTACAGATTTGCATCGAAAATATATCAGGGGACGAAAAGGGTCAAAAGAATAGGGTGGACATGTCGCCTATGTTACCCGCTGAGTCTTAAAGAATTAGTTTCCAAATTTTGAGTCCGATCGGTCAAACGGTACAGATTTGCATCGAAAATATGTCAGGGGGGAGAGAAAGGGGAATGAGAATAGGGAGGAAATGTTGCCTATGTTACCTGCCGGGTCCCAAAGCATAAGTATGCAAAATTTTAATCGAATCGGACTAACTGTGTGGATTTGTATGGAGAACAGACAGACAGACAGACAGACAGACAGACAGACATTGAGTTTTATAGGTATAGATTCAAATATTATTATTATTATTAAATACTTATATCCGGCAGTAATGCGACAAACATGCGCTGCATTTTATTGGCTAAGTACCGAGGAAGCCGGCAGGGGGCATTACGTTCCACTTCTGGTAGGTACTGGGGTTGCTGGAGTAGTATAATGAAGGATTAGCGAAGGATTAAATAAAAATGTGTTGATGCTCCTTTGTAAAAGATGCGCAAATGTTTAATTAAGCTAATTGAGAGACTACAACCGTCACGCTGTTTAACAAAGGAAAAGTTAGCAAAAAAAAAAAATAGTTTGAATGTATCATATTTACTGTACAGTTAGCGCAAATTTTTGATCAAGCTAATAAAACTAAGAAATTAAAACCCTCGCGTTTTTTTAAAAAAAGGGTATAAACATATTTCATATTTCTATTGGACTTGCATTAATCAGCAAAAACATTAAAATATGCAGGTGTTCGTAGGAAAATAACGACTTCTTACCTCTTTATTGTCAGTGTATAACCAGCGGTATGCAGTCAGTGCTTTAAAAGAAATAAATTCACTTAAATTACAACGAAATAAGTTGAAATGCAATGTGTGTTTCACATTCACCACTACTATCATATTTTTAAAATTTTATGAATTGTCCCGAGAGTCTAATACAATATAACTGCGCATTATCGAGGTCTCTCAAATGGTCTACATGAATCTAGAATCAACCGGGCCATTCTCATAATTATTAGAAATATGGAGAAACAGGTCGAACATTCGCGAAATCAACATTTACGTATGAAAGCGAGAACAAGCGCGCACGGAAAACTTCTTCGTTATTGGGACATTTCTGTGATTACACAGATAAAGTCGAAATCCTGCAGCGGTGACTTAGTGTGTAAAGAAGCAACGGACATCCAACGTGCGTGTGAGTAGTTAAGTGCAAAATTGAGCAGAATGACCTAGCGATAGACAATGTGCAGCAAAGATACTATTAACGTGATTTAGTGCTAACCTGTGTGAATTATTCAAGAAACAATAAGTGTGAATTAAAGAACGATGCTCCGATTAAATTCGTGTCCAATGACTTTGTGTATTAAATAAAATTTAATATTGTTTTGGTTTTTTATTTGCATTCCAGTCACGATCCCGTGATATTATCATAATATTTTCTGAGATAAATATTAAATTTCGTCTTTATTTCTAAATATATGTAAACTTAAGATCCATGCTTTAATATAGTGGCTGCCAACGCCTAGTACTGATATATTGTGATCTCGAAATAATTATAATCTAACATTTTGGTTAAAATTTAACTTTTTACTATCACAATTCTGACAATTATTTTCACATTAAAATTATGTTATTATAATGCCTATGAGTACGATAAAATCATAAAGTAATCAGACATATCTGTATACGTATGCGTACGCGTATTGACGCCTGTCAGTGAAAAATGTTTAAATACCCGCTCGCACGAGCGCGCGTTCTTCTACTATGTACACCGTCTTTGAAATAACATCTATAAATTACTGTGATTAACACCAATTAGTAAATCTTCCAACCCAAAGTTGTGTCTTATCAGCGGAGATTTTACTGATAAGCATTTTATTAAACGGGATAGAACTAGCAAAAATAATAGAAAACAAAGATATCGTATATCACAATAGCAGTTACATTTGAAAAAAAAAAACAATCGTTGATTTTAATACAAATAAAATGTGAGAGATATTATGTTATATTATATAACATGGCCGAAATTAGCAAAAGTTTATTTTATTAATTATTCTATGTAATTTGAAAAGGGCAATTTTTATGAAAATTTCACCACATGGGCGATGAAACAAACTCGAGCCTTGAAAAAGGATAAATTAATATTTGAACTATGACGCTCAATATCTCAATTTGATCTGGATGTCTGATTGCACCTTGTCAATTTTCATAAGAGCATTTTTTACTTGATAAACTAGATGTTACCCGTCAAAAATAATGATACTTTTACATTTATTTATACAAAAAAAGTTATCTTCAAAACATTAAATGACGTCACTGACAGCCCTGATATCTTAAATATGATGATATGCATCCATCTACTAGACACGCAATAGAATGTACACTATTTAACAGTAGGTATACATAATATTACCAATGAGAAATATAACACGCAACAGTAGTGTAGAAATTTTTCACGTAGGTTTTCAATGGTGTAAAACTATAATTACTAATGCTGGTGCGCAAGATTTACTATGAAATAATTCTAATATTGAGTATTCATATTTTTTCTTGTTACTTCCTTTCTTTTACTCTCACTCGTGGCGTCTGCTTGTCTGACGAAAAAAAATTTGATCGATTTTTAACCCTTTTCCAGTGATTCAATCGAGCTGAAACTTTGCAAGTGGACTCGTGGCGACGATCAAGAAGATCTATCAAATTTTCGTTATTTATTTGAAGTATAATTTTGGATTTTTCAAATTTTTAATGTATTTTTTCATACAACTTAGTATGTTGTAAGGAGATTCAGACGCATATGGTAGACACGAAACCCGAAAATGAGAAAGAGAGTAATGTAAAAACTTTGTTTTTATGGGTTACTATTTTTGTTTTTTTTTTTTTTGTTTTTATCTTTATCACTAATATATGTCTTACTTGTTTATAGGATTTGAGAATTAAACAATTTAGAAAAATGCAATATCAAAATAAAAAAATGTTTTCAGTGAAAAATAATATTTTAATCTCCAACCAAGGTGGTTTTACCAAGTAGGTAGGCTTCACCAAACAAATCTGGTGAGGCTTCAGCCGTACGTAATTTCAGACACTAAGTATTAACAAAGGCTTTTGAGTGAACTGTATAATAACGGAGCATCAAAATGTAGAATTCCGCTCGAAAATGCTACTTTGTAAAATATTTGCAAAAACTATACGTGAACTGCGAATTATACCTTCGTGTATTCGGAATTTGTAACTCTCGACAAAATGGCAAACTTTCTCTAAACACCAGGATACCTGACTCAACTTTTAAGTTTGTCGGCGTCTAACAGATGGAGTATCGAAGCGTGGGTAATTTTCTCGAGAGCTGGTTCCCTCGCAAAACATACTGCCTTCGATACACATTGCTTTGTGGTATTTTGTGGCATTAAATCCTATGGCGGTCTTTACGATAGCGGAAATGAAAACGCTAAACAATGTTACGAAATAACCGCCGATTAATTTCAATCGGCAAACTTGTGGTTATTTGTTTGAGCGCAGAGTCAGTAATCTGGATATAAAATATAGCCCAACACCATTTCACCTATCAAGGAGTAATACAACAAATTTCAAAACTAAATTGAAAAATCTTCTACAAAAAACGATTACAATCACGCAATGAAAAAAATCTTACCAAAAACATTCAATATAAACATACTTTTAAATGTTATTACAATACCTTCATAATTTTTAATTTTTACCTTCTTTATATTAACCCTTTATATTGCCGTCAAAAAAACTTGGCAAGCAGACTCGTGGCGACGATCAAGAAGATCTTACAAATTTTTGTTAAAAAAAATAATAATTATTGTATAATTTCGGATTTTTAGAGATTTTATTGGTTTTTTCAAATTGGAATCATTAGAAAAGTTTGATTAGCAACGTCGCGGAATATTTTCTAAATTTGAATTACTCCGTCGGTATAATAGGTACATCACTACGAAAATTTACAAAATAATTGGTTTACAGATGACAGCAAAATTGGGTATTTTGGGAAAAAATGAAATAATAATTTATTTGTTTTAGATTTTTGCTTAGTTTTGAAGAATTCTACATTACTCAAATCTGATTCTGACTAAATCATTTCTCGCTGGAAATTCATAAGGTACGATATTGATGATAATTGAATCTATCAAAATCTTGACATCTCAAAACTTCTGACATTTAAGAAATATATTAAATTTCTGTAAGTTTAGTGTTATATTATATGTTTTAATTCGTCTTTAATTTTTGTTATATTTTACAAAGAAAGGGAGTATAGTAAAAACTTGGTTTTTATGGGTTACTTTTTTTATAACTTAATTTAACGTTTCCTTGTCTATATCTTATTCACTTGATTTAATGGCTTAAACTTTTGTCTACTTGTATTTTTTATATCTTACTTACATAATTTAATGTCTTAATTTTTATAATGTAATCTTATGTTTCTTTATCTATATCTTACTTATCTAATCCAATGTCTCATGCTAATTATTACACTAACAATAGATATATACGTATATAACAATGCCCCCCACATTTAAACACGAGAATAAAATCTCATTTAAAAGTGAGTAAGCGTGTAATATAAATGTGTATTAATAATATTATATTGAATACAGCCGCTCTTAAGTTTTTACATTTACCAAATAAATAAAAAATAAAAAAACTGAATGCTTGTTTCTTATCTGTACTCTTTGTACTATCTAAGCCAAAAGTTGTACTTTCGTTTCTCTTTAGAATCCTGCGCAATATATAGGCAATCTTTCTTTCTATACATCCTCC
Source organism: Agrypnia vestita (assembly GCA_016648135.1). NCBI lineage: Eukaryota > Metazoa > Arthropoda > Insecta > Trichoptera > Phryganeidae > Agrypnia > Agrypnia vestita. The sequence continues at coordinate 33,597 of JADDOH010013329.1, read as the reverse complement.
TCCTTTATTTTATAATATTAATTTTGCAAGCCTTTATATGAAGATTTTAAGTACTAAAGTTAACCTTAAATTAATCTTCCACTAGCGATAAAATTCATGTTTTTTTTTCAAACATAGTTTGTCGCTTTTTAAATTATTTTTAGTGATTAATTTGCCTCCCACGGTCAACATATAAGAGTTTTTATAAATATTTTAATGATTTTGACGTCTGTAAAACTGTGCTTTAAAGAAATATAAACAAAATCTTAGTAGGTTTAATATTTACAAAGTTTATTTTTATACTAAGTTAAATCACATTTTCGCTCACCTTCATTAACAATTTTTTGACATTTTCCCGGTAACACACAGGGGGTGAATCTCGCGACCCAAAATAAATGTCAAATTCACACTTAATTTTAATGATCGATTAACTTCTAGTGCCGTAATTAATTTAAATTAAAATTCAATTTATAAAGGTTGACATTGATGGCAGGGTTGAAATCAATAAAGAATGGGGATGTGATTAACATTTAACCTCAATATATTAAATTAACCTTTATTTTAAAAATTCGTTATTAAGGATTTCAGATTTTTTTTCAATCACGAGACTAAATATATAAAATTTTTCACGAGAATTCAATTTCAATCACGAGACAAATAGTAAAATTAATTTTAAGCAATCTCATTATTTATTGTAATGTTATGTAAGTGCATGGATAAAACTTTTGTTTCGAAACAAGGAGAGGGCTGACATTTGTTTTTTTTTTTTTTAAACAGGTAAGTAGTACCAATAAGAAAGACATTGGTAAAGAAAAATCTCTTTATTGAAAAGACATGTCGAAATTATTTTCGATATGTTAACAATTTAAGATAACAAAAATTATGATACTTATTTGTAAATGACATAATATATTATTGTTTGTATTGTTTATATGTTCTAGCTGTATTTTCGTAAAGAAATGTACATAGGTATTTCTTACAAAAAGAAGAATGACTTACGAATGCATACCGACCTTACTACCAAATGCTGGTTTCATTTTTTTTAGCCATCTACGTAAAACATTTATTTATCAAGTAGATATGTAACATGGACAGTATTTCCATCATACCTAGCTTTTAATACTGAAAATACATTTGAAAAATCCGCGAAAATCCTAAAATATAATAAATAATAAAAAAATATTCTTCATCACTGAACACATTTGGATTGTGAAAATTGGTCCTCCAGATTACGACATGTACGCGCCAGTCACGGCAACCGCATACTCAAAATTATATTCAAATAATAATGCCGTACATTTATCTGTCAAATAAAGCCAATTTAATGGCTATATATATTTTTTGTGATTTATTTCAATTTAAAGATTTCCACCTCAAAAAAACAACCCTTTAAATTAAACACTTCAGAGACCTTGAAAGCTAGCACATAAAAGGTTTGATAGATAAGATCTGACAATGCTTTTTCTAATTTATTCATACAATTTTTGTCTTTTTCATTTTTCGCAGTGTGTAGTATTTTAATGAATTAATTTTTTGAATATATTTTTTATTTATAAATGTGTACTGCTTTTGCAATCGTTATTTTAATTACTATATTATGTTATTTTGTTAATAATATTAATACTGTTAGGATGTTGTCTCTTTGTTTTTACTATTTTTTTCTATGGTAGGTACTACGCACCGTATGCATAGAAATAAATATGTAGATACGCGATACGTTAAACACATATTATACAACAGTCTCTAAACTTCAAAATATTACTGTTTTTGACCTTTCGTTTCATCCAGGTGATTTGCCAATTTCTTGGCCAAAGTTCTCTTCACAAGTTCGTCCTGTCGAGTTTCCAGTCAATTGAAAAGCGTGGAATCTTCGACCGAGTTTAGTTTGCGTAACTTGTCTGGTTGGCTTATCCACTAAGAGATCACAAAGTTTGCAGTCAACTTGGTATAATTTCAATAGCTTGTACAATTTCTTTACCAACTTTTATCTATGACATTTATGGTTATAAATTTTGTGAATATGTAATTTTTTTTCATTTTAATTATTTATAGATTGTTTTATAGTCCTTTATCTAATTGTCTTACTTTTAGTTATTTTTCATGAGGTTTATATTTATACATTTTCTTATTTATAGGTTTATTATTTTTACTACCGGCTCGGGTCGGAAAAGAGGTAAGTAAGTGGTGATCAGTTACATTAGGTTAGGCTAGTCAACTAGGTGCTCTATTGGGTACATTCAACTACTCTTGTTGAGTGAATTGAATATATGATTTTGCAACCGTGTTCATATAACGGCAAAATTTTAAGTATGACGTAATGAAGATTCTCCCTTCCGAACCAAATAATTAATAGCCTTGAATTTTTATAAATTTAAGATGAATGAAGCTTTATATTACCATCGAAAATTTAATCAAATATCTTTGTTAGGAATCACGCTTCTACACTGATTGAAAATCAGAATCCTCAAAAAATTATATCATAAATCATTCTATCTTGATATTTATTCATCTTCTTGTAAATCATCTTGATGTACTGAAGACTACTTATTTGCGTAATGCCGTAGAAAAATATAATTAAATATGTGGATAGTCAATTATATCTCATATTTCTAAGTGTGAGTTGTAGTTTTCTGGGGTTTCCAATTGGCCCAAAAAAATATGTAAATCTAAAATATTACCGGAATAACGAAAATATTTTATAAAAATCTTGGAAAGTAAGCCGGATTGTATATATAACGTATGCGTTATTTGACATCTGTGAAACGTTATTGAAAACCATTGACATCTATTGATCCATCCACGCAACACATGTCAAAGATTTTCCGGTAATATCGGAAGCTAATACAAACGGAATTTTAAAACAGGGCTCTTTTTCTTTGTTTCTTTGACAAAATTTAATCCGAACCCCGATAGCAACAGCAAAGAAACTTGGGTTAGGATGTTTTCCTCTGCTGGACGCAAAAGTTCTAAAGTTGACGATTGTAGTACATACTATAAGTATTTTTAAAAATAAAATTATTTATTATTAATTAATATTTTTGTTTTTTATGTTTCATTTGCTTTCCACAGTCATGATTATAGGCAATATTTTGGATGATGTAAACGAAACAAAACCAGCAACAAAAAAATAAAAACAAATCATTAATATTCGTTTATTTTTGTTCCAGATGCTACCTTTTAAAACGCTGCAGCTGTGTTGTAACAATGGAACTTGTAATGTATGGAGAAAAAACATTTCAGTGGTATGTAAGATTTATTTTAATTAATATTTGAAATAATCAGTCAAGGGACCGAATTCAGAGTCAATACTTAGATGATTTAATGGTTAAGGTACCCATTAAAAGCGTACAAAATAACAACTTTTAGGCGTACCATTACCTTTAAATCATATAAGTATTGACTTTGAATAAGAGCCTAGGTAATTTAAAGAACACTACATAAAATTTGATGATTTTCACATGATTAAAAAATTGAATTATCATGTAAAAAGGATTTTGTAGAGGAGATAACTTCTATAGTCTGATCAAAACTTTTCGAAATTTTCTTTGTCAATATACTCGTATGTATATTTTTAGTCTATTATGTGTCATATTATCTCCTATTTTATATAAAAATGACGGCTGATCCAAACTAAAATAAAATCGTTTAATATTGGTCCGAGATTGAAATGCAAAAAAAACAAGTTTTTATTATACCTTACTTTCTCATTTACTAATTGAAACAGGTTTCGCGCTTACTCCACGCATCGGGCTTGAGTCGGACGACACTACGAGAGGGAGTAATAGAAACTGTTAAAATTTCGAACAATCCAAAATTATACTATAATAATTGAAAAAATGAAACTAAAATTTGTTAGACCATTTCTATAGTCGCCACTAGTCTGCCTACAAAGTTTCAGCTCGATTAGATCACGGAAAAAGGCTTAAAAATCGATCCAAAGTTTTTTCAGCAGACAAGCGACAAGCAGACGACCACACAAAATGTTCTTGGTTTCTCTACCAGTGCTGGAGGAATATAGAAGAGCCATTCATTAGCAATTCTTTTATATTTGCTCTTTCGTTATTTGCACTAATAGGAACTAGCTCACCGCTTTTCGGAATTTCAAATTGTAATATTTCTCTATTATTCTCGCTGACAAATCGGGTCATTATATTTATCATCCATGGTGGAAGTATAATCCACTCTGTATTTTCAAGAATTTACTTCAATGTACCTTCTGTAATATGGTTTAGAAACATCTTAAGTCCGTCTGCAGATATTCAAATTCAAAAGAAATCTCTAGCGTATATACTTTGTTAATTATAATACTGAATAGAAGCTTTGTTAAGAACATAAATATCTCATCCAAGATCAAACCTAAGTCTGGAACATTCTCAACTGAAATATTATTCAATTTGATATATCTGCGATGTATAAATTTACATCTGCGACATTTATTAAGCAACTGAATGGTAGACGCGGCATAAAATAATGTATAAGAATGTTGATTAATATCAATATCGTATTATCAAGCGATTCTAAAATTATAGGACCTGCACATAATTGAGGATTTCCAACACTTTTCGTTTTGTAATAAATTGGAAACACCAAGAAACCCTCAACCATACAAATATATATGAGAAGATTACAGAAATCGAGAGCGTTATATAAACAAGCTCTCGCTACGGAACAGTTTGTCTTGACAGAAGAGTAAGAGACCATAGATTCCGGGCGAATAGAAAGAGGTAACTGTGGTCAGTGCAAATATAGACAGAGTAATTAATGAGACTAAAAAGAAAATAAAAATTCTTGAGTGAAAACTTAATGTTAATTGCGAAATAATGTTCTTGTTATGTTTATGTCCAGTGTCTCTATTTATAAATAAAATTTAAATAGATTTTAAGTATTTTATTATGAATTCGTGATAATATCACAGCTGTATATAAAATTTACAGCTATATAATATTTACAGCTGTAAATTCGTGATAATATTGTGACCTATAAAGTATATACAAAACTGGATTATTTAAAAAAATGTATTACTGAAAAATAATACGTGTATTAATTAAAATGTTGATCGTGGTACGAAAGGTGAGATTCTTTCAATTTAAATTCACTATAAACAATAGTGAAGTATTTTTATTTTCACACATTTTAAAAAAAATCTGTAATATATAATGTAATAAAGAATAGTTGCGATCTATTATGAATAATCTCCATAATTTATGATCAAATAAATTCGTTGCTAAACGTGTAATATCTATGAAATATATTTTTTTAATACACGACACGATGAAATTGAAAATCTTTATATTCAAGAACACATTCTAGTTGTGAAGTTGCATTTTTTAGAACAAAGTACTGTGAAATTTAAAACCAAATTTATTAATCACGATTTCGTGGATTTGATTTTTCTGTTTAGCTTTATAATTAAATGATTAATTTGGTTTGAAAATCTTTATTCCTTCAAATCTATGCTTAGTTAAAGTTACCATTAACCAATCAATCTACCCACATTTGTATGTATCTAAAAAATACAGTTCACGAATCTACCCTGAAATCTTATATAAATTCTCCTTGCATTTTGGGATCTACATCGCATGTATTAGCGAGTTTCTATTCTATTACCATTTCAGCAAATCAAAACTCAAAATAAATTTATTTGTTAAAATATTATCGAAAGAAGTAATTTGTAAAATTGTATAACTTTTTTATTGAATTAAATTACAAGTACATACGAATGCTCTTATTATCAACTCTGACTTCACAACAAACATTTTTTCACGTATCTATAATAGGTATTGATAGCTCTAAATCTCAGATTATAATTAATCAAAGCCATAACCTTACGACCCTACTTTAAAACATCCTGTATATTTAAATTCTAAAACTGAATCTTTTTTCTTCATTCTTATGAAATTTCTCTTTAATGTTTGCCTTTTTTAATATCAGATGATGTTGTTACTCATAAAAAAATTGAAAATGCTTATTTGAATAATTTACTACTATTTTAGATTTATTTAAGACCGTGTTTGACATTTAAATAAAAATTAACCAAATTTATTTGATAAAATCAAGTACCTATTTTTAAAAGTATTTTTATGGCTTGGAACGTTCGTGCTAATAGGCGTTTTTCTATAATAACATAGACTATACAAATAGTTGGTAATAAATGTCAAATGCCGTTGGCAATTCGGGTATATGGAGCAACTTTGCTGGGGAATATAGATCTCTGAAAAGGAAACCATATTAACAAAGTACTAAAAAATAGGATAAAAAAGTACATTTTGTTCAAATAATTTCATATAATATGAGTTTTTTTATTAAAAATCATGAAAATAATAGAAAATAATGTTTTCAGACGAAATACTGATTCGCCATAAAAAGATTGCAATAATGTTATATTAAAATGTGACTCACCTCAATTTATAACGTTATAAAAGCATATCCTTTCATTTTTGTCAAAAGAAGATGACCTTCTTTTTCATGTGCATATATATTATATGCTTACAAAAATAGATAAATCCAAAGACAATAGCTGTTAAAACACTCCTTATTAATTACAAGTACAATATACAAGTACATAATAATAAATCCAAAGACGATAGCTGTTAAAACATGCCTTATTAATTACAAGTACAATATACAAGTAATAATTACAATGTCAGCTTTGAAAAATCATAAAACATAAACTATTGCTAAAAAAATCAATCAAAATTGTATTAGCAAGAAACCAAAATGTTGAAAGCTCTTCACAAATTATTTATTCAAAGCGCGTCTCAACACTTTCAAATAATCTTTTTTTTTATGTAGGTATTATTTTAAAATGTCATTTTTCAAAATTCGAAAACTATAGACTGAGTGATTCGGCCATCTGTCTTATTTTTGATATTTATTGGGATCGAATCACGAGATTTAAAATGAAAATTTCTAATCTCGTGATTCTGAAATTGATCCAAAAATTCCAAACGAAATAAATTGTGTTAATATTATGACAGCATAGCGCATAGTTCAAGAGTTTTTACTATTCCAGATAAAAAAAATTACGAATCAAACTTTTTAAAAAATACCCTATGTAACACTTACTTATAATATACGAAATCGGCATTAGTTTTGTAGAGATTCTCAATAATCTTCATACTGGATGGAAGAAATAACAATATTAATATCACATTAACCAATTCTACTCCTCTTCTCTACATATTCCCACACAACTACCCTTCCACCTTACACAAGTTACTGCGGTGCATTTTGACATAACCTTATTAATTATAGATATTTCTACTTAAGCCATGGCTTCTATATTTGAATTGGTGAATTGGTGGGAAGTTCTATTACTCTCAAATAGTATAATATATAATTATAATATTTAATTAATTTATATATGTATAATCATAATACAAAATAAGTATTTTTATAATATAATTATATAAAATTTGAGTAGTACCTATAACATATAATACTCGAGTAGATTAAAAATACAACTTCAGTCTACCCATTTTGATTGTTCTTTTAGTTGAATTCATTTTGAAAATGTTTAAATATTAATTTCTTCTTATTTTGGTTCTGCTCTCTATTTGTGATTAGATTTTCTTAGAAATAAAGAAATGTTCTTTTGTATTCCATTACTTTGCATCATTAGCTCAATACAATCAATTCGTTTCCTAAAAAGCTATTTCAAAAACATCGTATTAAAAAATGTTTTGTTTGTTCAATTAATAACTACAAAATTAATTAAAAAACAGAAACTCACAAACGGCCTCCGGGAACCATAAATTTATCTGACCCGAGTTTGTATTTATTAATTATTTTTAGGACTGAGGCAGAACATTGTGCAGTAATGTTGACAGTTAAAGTGGACAATAGAAAAACTGCGGTATTTTATCTGAGGGCTTGTCTTGGGTTCATTCTGTAGGCTGACCTTCCCTTATATTCTCGTGTTTCCTCCCCCTACCTGTAGGCGAATCTTGCGTGCCTCTCATTCATCGCTCTATATCCTTCTACCTTATCTAATATATAAAACAGAAACTTCTTAAGGCTTTTATGTAGGTTCCTCTTATTCTCACGAGCGGCTACATAATGTAGCACCACCAAATTTTACTAGAAGGTTTCTGAGATTGTGGGGTGGGTTTTTATAAATATTTGCAGTCCTTAAGTCCAGGAGTGCAAAAAACTTCTTATGATGATTCTCGATCAACCAAAGCTTTAACCTTAACATACCCTCTGCACTACCATTACAAGTGGATGGAACAGATAAAAGTGGGAGAAGAAAAATATTTGTGTCTTTACTCTTTGCTATGAATTATGATCCATAGCCTCTTCAGGTTGACCCTTTTTAATGAGGCCCTCGAGAAACCAAAAGTTGAATGGCCCTACTAGAGGCGACATTGATTTTAATTACAAGAGCGCTCACCTAAATGAGAAGTTTGGTATAAAATGTCCCCAAATGTCCTTTTTTTAGAGTGGAAAAATTTTATACCCTAAGGTATATGTAGTCTTTGGTAAATGATACGTCTATTATTACATTTTCAAATAGATATCAAGTTTAAAATATACTTCACCGGATTCCAAAAACAGGATAGATTATTCGTTTTTACACGTTTTTATCAAGTTTCAGATGTTTGTCGGCGAGAAATCTTGAAATCAATATTTGACCCACTTCTCTGAATCGGTCTGAAATTTGGCAGAGAGACGTATCTGTGATGACGATATTACAAAATCATTCATCAACATTACAAAATTATTAACTACAAGCTGTAACTCGTCAAAAATGACGGAACATTGGTTCGTGTCTTTGCTAAGCTCTAGTATATATTAAAAGTATCTTTATGGCGGTCCACGGAGAGGCGGCGGTAGCAACATGCTTTGAGCGACCGATTAGGATTTGCTGGCCCAGGGTTGAAGCCCCATCTCCATCCGTCTAATTTGATCTTTTAGACGTAAAGTCGAACGAAATTACGGAAGTTACACAAAGCTACAGACGGACAGACAACGAAATTATTGTTTGATAAAAAAAAATATTTTAAAATGTTGACGAGTTAATTTATCGGACTTTTTACATTCCAATGACATCTGTTGGTTTGCATAAATTTTTATATCTTTACTCAATTATTAACATTATCGTGAATCTTTCCTTCATTCTATTCAAAATTGTTTTTTTATTGTATGGATTATTTTGGACTAGTTTTAAAAATCCTTAAACATATCTTAACTTAGCAATATTTTTTATGTATGTTTTGAGAACACAGTTTCTAGATCCTAAAAACTTTTTAACACGTTCAGCATTTGGAATCCTCATTTTCATTCATACGACATATCCAAAAAGTAGGTACATAAGAAGTTCAAAAGAATTCTTAATTATAGACTACAGATAGATTCCTGGCAGTACTTTATCAACTCCCTGAATAAATTTAATTTTCTTTGTTTTATACCTAGACGAGCGGCACTTAATATCATTATTTTTTTTTTAATTTATCGAAACCAATTTAACTGTCTATTCCTCTTGTCGCTAGTAAATTTTCATGTCCCACCAAGAGTTTCATTACCACACTCTTTCTTTCTTTCTTCTCGCTGTTATATTCCAATAAGTAGAACTTATTTTGAAATATCCCTTCTAAGTTTTCTGCAAGGATTTAATCATTTTATTTGTATTGAACCGAATGAATTTTTAATATTTGATGAAGAATACTTTTATAAATAAAAGTCCAACAGAATTGTTTTATGAAAGATAAGTCGGGAATATTGAAAAGAAATGCTTGAACTTGGAGGTACCTAGCTTATCTCCAAAACTATTGAAGTAGGGACATTGTTGCTCATAATTTTCGACTCACAATTTACATAGTAATATAATTGTAAGGTGTTGTAGACTAGTTCTGCTACACTTTGTGTATTGTCTCATTTCCAATGTTAAAAAACTAAGTAAACAATATTCTACGAATAATACGCAGAGCAGAAAATGATTTTTCCTTGTTAGAGTGACTGTTTTTATTTCTTGTCACTTTGTCTTGTCTTGACATTTTGTCTTTTCTTTACCTACCGTTAACTCTTAAGTTTTTTTACTATGTGAATTATGTTAATATATGAGGTTTTTTTATCACTCTTTGCTTATATTATATTCAAACCCTTCTTACATAACTTTTATCAATTTTATAATTACTAATAATATACTTTATGTTAATCAATATTTATTTTTATTTCAATATGATGATAGGTATGTATAATTGAACTATGCTCTTAAATATCAAATTCATAACAAAATGTGTATCAACTTAAATATTCAAATCCTCACTTGAGATATACCATGTCCTAATTATAATTTGATCAATTTTCTTATTCTTTTATAGGTTTTTGTATAATGCTTTCAAAATGTATTTACTTATGGATTTACTCTTTTTTGTACTGGGTTGGTTTGATTTGGGTTGTTTTTGGCTCTTAAAATTTTACTAACTTACTAACTAACCCAACCCACCGTTTCCTCGCAAGGATAAGCTTAGAGAATAGAACGTTATATTTTTCTATCTTGGAACACCACTTCATACATCTTCTCATGCAAGCTCTACGGTTGTTAAGGCTTTTAACAAGGCCATCCTCCAATACTTGTAGTATCTGATCATGCCAGGTCTTTCGCGGACACCCTCTATTCCCGTTGCCTTCAACACTCATGCATATATTTTCTTAGCGATCCTTTCCTCGCTCATACGTTCTACATGACCAAACCATCTCAGCACCCCTTTCTTTATTCTATCATCTACGTATACCACAGTACAGCCCATCTTTCTATATCTAATACACTACAGATAGCATTACATTCACTTCTAATTTCTTTATTCCTCGCTCCATCGACCAATGATTTTTCACACGAGCGCCCTAGTGATCGCCTTTCCACCGCATTCAGTCTGCTTTAATTAATTTTTTGCAAATTCCAGGCTCCGCTTCCATATATCAGAGTTGATACTAGAACGCCATCTTGCTTCCTTAGACAGGTGATAATTTTAAAAACGAGTAATTAAGAAGATTCGTACAGAGTGACTCGCTGGATAAAAATTTCACAAATCATGTTTTGTTTAAAAAAAATGAAGGGCGTATTTCCGTTGATTTTTCTCAAAATAACAATATTTTAAAAACATTATGACAATATTTATTTCTCTCTATATAAGGAATAGGTGAAAAAATCTTTCAGGAACGAATGGATACGATATTTCATGAACCAAACTGTATTTAGCCACTTAAGTTAAAAAAGGATTTATAATAGACATGTTGCCTCTTACGTAGAAAAATATATAAAATTATACAAAATACAGATTATTTATAAAAAATGTCCCATTTATTCAGTCCCAAATTACAGTCATCCCTTAGAGAGCTACAAGGCTACCTAATAGCTGACCAAAATAATAAAATATGATGTTAAAATATCGCCAGTTTATGAATTTTGTGAAACTCAACACGATCGGTTTTTTTGAGTACACACCTACAAAACCTATAATCAAAGATTTTTACACCTACAAAACTCTATAATCTAAGATTTTAACTTTTGATACGCAATTTTGAATAGCCTGCCATTAATCGCAGTCCAAATTAAAACTTAAAGTGCAATGGACCTTCGATTCATTTGTATTTTTTATTAGATAACGTCGACTCTTTACACCGTAAAAATATGTATGATGCTAACCTTGCAACATATTTTTAAAAATTGCTTATTAGTATTAAAATAGTAAAGAAATTTTTGAAGATATTCCTTTTTTAGTTATTGCGTCTTTGCTAAGCCCTAGTATATATTTGTAAAATAATTTTGATGGTCCACGGGGAGGCAGTGGTAGCGATCTCCGTAAGGCGTCGCCTGCCGTTCGTACGTTCCAGGTTCGCGCCCTACTTCCAGCCGTATAATTTCATTACCTTAGCCGTGAATTCGAATGAAATTAAATTACAGACGTTACAGGAGGTTATGGACAGACGGACAGATAGACTTACAACGAAATTATTATGTTCGATAAAGAGTACGAATGATAAACTTTTTAAATTAAAATAGATCCGCCCTCTCGATCATCTCCCTCCATCTTTTCCGGCATCCTGCTGATCTGAACAGTAGAGGAGTGCCTGTAGCATTTTACATTTTTTCGGTTCAACGAGTCGGCGATCTTCGTCTTCCTCTTCGACCCTTCGTGTGGCCTATCACAACAAGTTTTCCCGGATATCTTCTCCTCCAGCGAGATGTCCATGCGCTTGGATGAATGAAGGCGTCCCTATGAAAAGGGTCTATATGCAAAAACAAAATTTTACAGGAGAGAGGAAAAAACACTCTGTGAAATAAATAACGAGAATCTCCGATTTTTTCATTTTCTAAAATTCACATGCCTTTATTTATGTTTTCTTTATTTTTTCATGTATTAAGTAATCCCAGTGATATCTTGGAACTGTCGGTATCCGTCGTATTTGTTACTACCAGATGAATATAGACTCTTTTTTCACGTTAGATTTGTAACTTTTAAGATCGAATTTCTGCAAGTCTGAGTTTAAATCATAAAATATAAATACCGCACATGATGCACACTGTTATATAGATCATTTTATATTAAAAAAATCACTTTTTGACCTGATGTACTATATATACCCTTTTTATAGGGATGCCTTCGATTCTTCTCAGAAAAGTGGTTGAGCGAAAACTAATTACCTCAGAGATACCTCTTAATAAATTATTTAAATCGAATCTAAAATAACAGCATTAGTGAAAAGTGCGTGAATATCAAGATCAAGGTTAAGTACATCTCAAGGCGTATTAATAAAAAATATTTTTTTTGTATAAATGTTATTTGTCGCCTAATAAATGTTCATTATATCCGAAAGGATTTCCGTAAATCTTCTCGGTCCATGAAAATGGTTATCGATCACTGTCGCCCTTCCGCCGATTTTCTCGAAATCAATTTCCTCTCCATTTCCCGGGGAAATGTCTCCGAAGTTAATTGAAGAAAATCTCGCCCTGAACCTGCCGCCATATTGTTTGCAGCCTGTTTTGTTAATAAATGCCGGATTTGTACGTGCTGTCCTGTCATCCCGCACGATCCCTAGGGATTTAGGCCCGTGTCCCGCACGGAGAACACGATCACGATTCCTGGACAACGAATTCTGTTTCAATCCGTATACGTGCAATGTGTTACTGTGTTAAACACCCACATACATACAAGCTCACGTATTTCATAAACGTAATTAAAATTTACGTTAATTTTAAGGTATTGTCATGTGATATTAAACACGTGATAAAAAAATGAGTAGAACCTCGTTGCTCGTCATTTTAGACAAGGCCCAGTATCGATAAGTGTACAGTTCACGCTGTAGAAGCAGAAAATTGGACCACTATGCTTAGTCACATGAGCTCACTACTAAGAAAAAGGTTTACAACTACACTAAGGATCAAGAAATTCGCGAATGAAGGAGTTATCAAAGCGATGGGAGTACTACTAAAGCTTCCAAAGTTAAACCACCCTCCGTACGGTCCAGATTCGGCCCTACCCGAATATTATTTATTTCCAAACATGAAAAAACACCTTCCAGAGAAGAAATTTACGGATACCTACGAAGTTAATGCTGCAATTTCGGTATTTTTTGAGGAAAAATCAAATTACTTTTCTTCGCTTGTATAAATAAACTTATAGAAACATCTGAAAAATGTGTCAGGCTTTAAGGTAGATATATGTTATATATTGTTTTTTCTCTTCTCCTTCATTCCGCATATTTCTTGATCTTCCCTTATAGCAGAAAGAATAAAATTAATAACCAAAAAATAGTGAATTGGTCTAACACAGTAAAATCTTACTTAACCGATTAAGTCTTATAATGCATTTTGTAGCCTCAGTAGGCATAACATAATTGCAAATTAATATCATTTATTTTAATTATTGTAAAGATAAGATAAATTTGTTTATAATATTTTTATTAAAAAATTATTTCCCTTAGTTTATATATGATTTAATTATAATAACTAAAATAAAATACATCAAACTGAACAACAGCTATGATAAATAAAGCCTCACAGAGACGGAGAGTATATATATCTATATATATATATATGATATAGTATCTATATATTATATATGAAAAATTTCATATTGTGCGGATGTTCTTTCGGTGGAATTAGTGAACGTTGCACTGTATAAAGTGATTACTTAAGCCAGCTTACAGAGGTCACCTAAGCCCTGGGCCAAATGTAAAGACTTTTTTACACGTCCCTCATATAATCGTGATTTCTGTGATTTAATGGTTTATCTTAATTAATGTATTAATTATGTACTAAATGTGATATTAAAAATACCAAAACCACAAATAATAAAAAGTTATTTGGTAGTTGTTGAAACGAAAAATACTAATGACTTATCGAGTTCGAGAAATAATTGTTCAATATATCGAATAATATCAGTAATTTAATAATATCAGCCATTTAGATAACTATTACGATATGAAGATACTTTCGCCATATTATATTTATTTCTCTTTGGTTACTTATGGGACAGTGGTCATTAATTTCTTGCGTTTTTCTTCAAGTATTTCAGTTCGTTTACTATAAATATTTACTGATTTCGGCTTATACACTTCAAGTTCTTAAGAATAATTCCATCTTCGTTAAGGACCCTACACAAAACTAATCTTGTTTGCGGGCCTCTAAATTACATTGAATATCTTCTTTGATTTCCACGCCCTTCAGAATATTCTGTATAGAGTTTTCTACGTATGCCTGAGACTTTTGATAGCCCACTTCAGGGCTCATAATTATAGCTAGTTTTCAAAATATGTATTATCAAAGGAAAAGTTTTGCAAAAAAAAAAAAATTAATTAATTCACTCACTCATATAACTCAGTTTTTGGCATTACAATTTTATTTATTCAAGATTTATTATAGATGTCTCATATAGACAAAACTATTTTATATATGGAAAAATAGTATAGAAGTCTTTTTGGGTGTTCATAGGGCTTACGACCTAACATAGGGCTAGCTTAAGTGATCACTTAAGCCAGCCATTCGACAGGTCTTAATCCCCATCAACACCAAAAAGACTTCCATATCTATTTTCCCATATAAAAAGACATCTATAATAATTCTTAATAAATATCACAACCTTAAAACAGATTTTTGTTTTAATGAATTAATTGGTTTGGCTTCTTCTTTAGATTAAGTTATTTAATTTATTCAATTACTTATTTTAGGTAATCTGTTACTAGTTTTTTTCTCAAAGTTGTTGTTTCTGATTTTTTCAGTTATATTTCTGAATAAAGATTCTTCATTGTGAAGTACTTTAAACAAGAGTTATCTTAATGAATTAAATAAATGTTGACTCTTTCTTGATAGTTCTCATCTGATTTGTAAATAAATTAAAGAAGACTATCAAACAGCTTCGAAAGTGTTTGTCTTTGTAGACTTTTAAGTTTAAGATGTTAAGACACGTTTAAAAAATACGTTCAACACAATTTGTAATCTTTCACGAAAAAACTTTTTTAAACTTTATTTTATCCCTATAATAATGTACAGCGCTATAGAGATATCATTTTGTGGACAACACTTGTACCCAAAAATGTTACGGCGATCTTTTAATTTTTCTGATTTTTTTTTCTTCTTTTTCAACCCATTTGTATTTCTTTATATTTTTAGTCCAGAGCATTTGAGATAGGCTTGCTAACCGTCGGTATTTTGCTAAACCGTGGGCGCAGTGGAGTAGCTCTTACATACATGAGCATCATAAACAGTTACTCGGCGGCCCAGGTTCCAGATTGGTCAAGAATTGAAAATAAAAAACATTTAATTTTCTTAATATTATTACCGATAAAATACCAAAAAAAGTCACATTTACATATCAATTTTTCTAAGGACAGTTGTTCTTCTGAAAGAAGTTTTACACTTTGTGGTGACATATTAATTTCATTAAATAAAATCAAAATTACTTTGTCTTCGCCCTTTTAATAACTTTTTAATTTAACTGAAAACTCGACTTTAACTTAATTTAACTATATAAGTGATGAAAACAATAATTTTGAAGTTATTTAATTAAATTTACATATCTTGAGAAATGAAAATCTCTCATCACTTTAACCAATAGCCGCTTTTATGTACGCTGTGGATATTATCATATCATCTTAATGTTGGCTTTCCCAATATTAAATTTTTGTATACCTACCTACCTATGCAAAATATAATAAATAATAACTATTTAAAATAGTTTTATTTTGAATTAGGTAAAGAGCGTTAAAGGGAACCAGAAAGGTGATTGACCAATGGCAATTTGGTTCCACTGTTCGGTCGCCACGGCAGGTCTTCAGTATGCCAATGTTCATCAGTTATTCTTGCCATGTACCCTGCATACATAGCCATTTTAATTTTGTACAACTTAATAAATACTATTTACAAAATAGTGTTTGAGAAAATTTTCTTGTTTGAAATGTTCAGAAAATCTTCAAAAAAATCTTCAGAACGGAGAATTTTCAGAATGTTGATCATGCTATATCTAACTTAATGGAATTAAAATGTAGATCAAATCTAATAAAACAGTGAAAAAGTATTTAAAATCTGTCAATAAATGACTGAGAAATAGTTTATTTAAGTTTACGTATTTAAGCGCGGAACAACTCAGTCCTCGCTTTGCTTGTGACGTCATGTGACCTAGTCGAGATCGTGGCATCACAGGAAAGTACAAAGCAAACAAGAATCGTCTAGGTCAAGTGACGTCACACGCTAGATTGTTGCATGAAACGAAATTATTTTTGCAACGCAATTTTAAAGTCCCATATCTTTTTCATTTGTATAGATATTTTAATGATTTTTTCATATATTTATTTCATTTGACTTAATTTATAATACTTTATCTATACATATATGCAAACTTTCTCGTTGTAGATCTAGTGATTTTTCTGTCATGCCATTTTTTCTTAATTTTTTCAATCGCTGATTGCTTGGCATTTTTTCTTTTGATTTCGGCTTCATATCCTTCCTTCATATCCTTCGAGTTTTTCTATAAAAAGATGTAACATTGTATACCGTGATCTTAAAAAACTCTCTTTAAATAAAATTGACAATTATTACATGTTTAGACTAATTATAAAATCAAAATTTACCTGCTCTCATTGAGATAATCTTTAAGATAAATATGCAAATAAATAAACATCCAGCGCAATATGTTTATCTTAAAGTGTGCAAGCGATTTTGACCACAATATTTGTGTGGGATCATAATATAATATTTGCATAAATTCTGAAATGAAAATTTTCCCACTATGTTACCAAATTCCATTCTTACCGCTACAGGGATAATTTAGATTCCACAATTGCGTACATTATCGTGTTAAGGACAAATTACTCTATCAAAACTTAATTAAATTATACTTAAAGTAAAGCGAAATTCAAATTAACTAAAACCACAAATTAATACAAAAACGCATTAATAGTAAATCGGTTTCGATAATAACCACAGAACTCTGCCATCTCCGATAATCTCACTATTTTTTTATTCAATATTCATAAAATATTTAATTTCGAAATCCTTTTATTTATTCAATTATATCTCTTGAATTCTGCTATTTGTTTGTTCATTTTTATAATCAGATATCGTGGAAGTTTAATTATTATAGGTCGACCATAAACAAAAGACCATTCCCTAGCTTTGTCCGATAAGAACACAGCGAGAAAAATTTGTCTGGCAAGCCTGTATTACAAGCCTCAATATGATATTCCGAATAAATATATATTTTTCAGTTTAAAAAAGGTTACTTACTTACTAGAAAAACTTATTTTGTGTTAATTTTTTGCATTGTAACAACGCACATATTTTTTGCGCACATCTTTTGTATGCGGTCTAGCATTAACTGGATGCACAACTATCCGCTGTTTCTTTCTTGTAGATGTTTGTAATAATATAATTCTTTAATGGGGTAATGATATTTAACTATACACAAATGTGCCATATTAACCTTTGCCATATGCCATGCGCCTTTGCCACTATATGCCATACTACCTTAGAGAGAGGGTGGAATGTTTCTGATTTCGCTATCTCAACAATCGTTTCGGCGAAGGAGCGATTAGCCTTAGGGCATATCGAGTGTTTTATTCGCTTCAAAGCTGCTATCGCCAGATCTCCGGGTTTTGATGATTAGGCCCTTCTATCGGCTGGAGGATGAAAGACGAAAAACCGGAACACTGGATACTGGACATTCTTCGCCCGCGGAATCGACCGTCTCCGAATTTGAATTTGAATTTGAATTCGAATTTGAATTTGAATTTGAATTTGAATTTGAATTTGAATTTGAAGAGGAACAGTCATTGACGTTGATGGCGACTACAACTTCCTCTTCACCCGTTTCCCATTTCGTTTAGGGTTAACTCTCCATATGTTTCTTTTCGATCTTATTTCCTTATTTACTTTGCAATATACTGAACTTTAGTACTTTTGTATTATCTGTTGTTACTTTACGCACATTGAAGAAGTTGATAATACGAGTACTATATTTAAATCGATTGAATTAAAATATAGATCAAAAATAATAAACCAGTGAATTTTTTTTAATCCATCAATAAATAACTCAGAAATAGGTTATTTGATTTTACGTAATTTAGCGCGGGACGTCTGTGACCGTGGCACCTGTGACGTCATTTGTGGGGTATAAAAGCAAAAGCAGCAATATCCAAAAAATTTAAAAAAAATGTTTTGAATGCGGTCCCAGAGGATTACTAATTTAAAATATTTATTTTCTAGATTCGGTTTAATTTTCTAACGGAATTCCAGATTTTATGCATCTATCCCTTCCAAAATCATGTTTCCTATAAATTTATAGGCTATGTTTTCTATAAAATCTCGAAGACAGAACATTATAAATTACTAGTCCTCGATTACAGCGATTTTTTTTTTGGACATTGCTGCCTTTGCTTTTGTACCCCACATTTGACCTAGTCAAGATTGTCGCACCAGTCGGCATCGTCCAGTTCAAGTGACGTCACACTCCGGATCGTTGCACGAAACAAATTTGTTTGCCAAGCAACTTTGAAATCTCAAAACTTTTGCATTTGAAGAATTACAATGATTTTTTTCACATCTCTGTTTCATTTTACTTAATTTTTTATAAATTCTTCAAAAGTACGAAATAATTTTCTAGTGACACTATTAATATAATTCAATTCAATTCAAAAAGTATGAAATGATTTTGTAGTGACACTATTAATATAATTAATAAAAATCTATTTTCACCACTTAATATCAACATAATTCAGGGCCACACAATCAAAATATAAAAAAAATATGGGAAATGAATAATAATTAAGTATTAACATGAAAACAAATTTCTGCAATGTGAATTTGTAAAATATTCAATTTACTTTAAACATTTTTTTTTTTTAAATTTCCAATCTATCAAACTGTAATCCTGTATAATTTGTACGTAAAATTAGTACTTTCTTACTTACTTACTCACTAACCATCATGCCGTTTCCCCGTGGAGGTAGGCAGAGAGGATAGAACGCCACACTATTCAATCCTGACAAACAACTTTCGCCTCATCCACATTCATACATCTTCACATTCAAGCTCGTCGGTTGTTGAGGCTTCTAACAGGACCATCTTCCAGTATCTGGTTAATCTGGTCATGCCACATCTTCCGCGGTCGCCCTCTCTTTCTGGTGCCATCAACACTTGCATTATATATCTTTCTTACCATTCTTTCCTCATTCATTCGCTCAACATGCTCAAACCATCTGAGTGACCCTTTTATTATTCTACTAATTATGCTAAGATCAGCTTTTCATTCATTCCTAATATCTGCATTCTCTAATCTATCATAAATAGATTTGCCATACATATGTCTGAGGGATCTCGTCTCTACTGGATTCAATTTACTTTTGTTCCTCTTCTGCCAGTAAAATAAGTAAACCCTTATTAATATCAAAAAATGATCCGTAGCCAAAAAATGATTCGAAAATTCGGAGAAATTATTGATACTTATACTTCGATTTTTTATTTTTTAGTGTACATTGTATCCTGAAAAATGATTTACCTTACCTAATAGACAAATAGAGTCTGTAATAGACAAATTCTGATATTTTTATAAAAAACATTTTCGAATCAAAAACCTTGATTGGATTAATAGTTTTTAAACTCAGACTATAATAAATAAGCCCAAGTGGCTTAAATAGTTTGAAAATAGATGTTTATTAATCAAAAGAAGAAGGGAGGCAGTTATTTTTGAGCATACGAGAGCCTAAAAAATAAATCAAAATAACAAAGCTCCTTTAAAACCCACCATTGCTACCTGCCGGTGCCCAAGGAAATACCTTTCCGCAAAAGCCTTTCGAATAAGTCTGTGTGGTACCTTCACATTAAGGCCGCGCATAAAATAACTCTAAAATCATAATAATTGTTTCCTTCATTAAATTAAGCGTAATACCTTCCCCGCATTTAAGTAAGATGATTATAAATTTTGCTCATGAATACCAACATAATAATGGTTTTAATATTAAACGTAATAAATTTTAAAATATAACATAATTTCATTGATAATTACTTCCTGCCGAATTTCCTTATTAATAGACACAACGTTGTAAGATTTTAATTTCACCTTGAAAATAAACATTATGAAGACATTTTCCGAGATTTTATTTCTTCCATCTTTTATTATTTTAATTTTATTACATTATTCATTTAGACAAATACAATATGATAAGGTAAATATTTTTGTACGAAATTTTCAATAATTTAAGTTATTGTAATTAGTTATTTAAAACAATAGCCATAACTCATCAAAATTACGGACTGTTTATGTATGAAATTTAGCTTGATATTTGTGTACCTAAGTATTTATGTAAGCAATATTTTTTTTAATATTATTGAATTTGTATTTACATAAGGTATTAGCATATTTTTTCCTAAATATATAATCTACGACCTCTAATTGCTGAAATTCTACTTATTTCTACTAAAAATGTCAATTAAAATTTAACCTTAACAAATAAAATTATTGCGAAATCGTAGAATGTTTGTTAGCCCCATCCAGTAGCGTTAGCGTTAGCTCCGACCGCGAATTAAGGCTCTCAAAACATCGCCATCTAGCGTAGCGTAGCGCCATCTGGTAATACTAGTAACGGACATCGTTACATATAGAATTATATAAATGAATGAAGATTTATTGTTTTCTTAACTAAATCGTGTGTTAATAAATGTGTGTTCTAATGTACACCAAGGTATCATCAACATCATTATAATATTTTGAAGAGTATTTGATTTTATTATGAAATCATGAGGCCATTAAATCTAAATACTGTAACAAAAACGCAAAAATACCCAGGCTCCATTAAATCATATTGATTTATTGTATTGTATCATATTATCATGGTTTTTATGGTTTTAATATAGGTATTTAAGGTTTTAATGAACATTTGTATGCAAGTTTCATGTTTTGTGGTCAAATCGGCGTAGCGTGCATTAAGCATAGCGTGATTTTTTTACGAATATGGCAATGTAAATTATTCAATGTTATGTTTGGATTTTGATTATCTATTTGTTCTCTAAATGATCTTTGAGTTAATCTCTAGATCGAAATCTTGACACATAATGTACATGATACTGAGATTTTTATCAAGTAAGTATCTTAGATTTGTTTCATCTTGTCTCATTCCTGGAACACGGATAATAAAGATTACAATTTTACAATAATGATTTTATCAATCCTGCTCTAAACTGGGTCTAAGGTGTACTTATTCAATTACCTATAAGACTGTGCGATCGCGCACACACCCTTAAAGGTGACAAAATTTACTTTTATTAAAGCGTAATAGCGTCAAACATAAATTCTATATTCCGTAACATCTACACAATTGAAAATATTAATTTCAGCTAATTTTAGCAACGTCACTCCTTCCACATCTCTAAAATACTGACGTGCGGTCTTTAACGTCATCTTTTTATAATATATAAATTGTGAACGTTTGCGAATAATTATGCGAACGCTTACTTATCTGGAATTTTAACAATCTAGCGTTTAATAGTTTATCATGCATTCCCTTTAAATTCGTGTTTGCTGTGTGAAAAGCTTGTGTGTGTAAAATAAAAGTGTACCAGGTACCAAGTGTTTCCGTAGTGGCTAAAATAAAACAGTAATATCCGTGACTGCATATGGTTGCATTTCTCACTTATTGAAGAGTGTAGATTATTATCTGCGACACACATACTATTTCATACAATATGGTGGTAATTAGCGAAGGGAAAAACTACAAAAAAAAGGTCGCCAGCCAGATTTCTACATTCCATTCCAAAAAATTTTCAAACCATGGGGGGGGGGTTGTTACGGTTTCCAGAGATTTCTTCATTTAGCTACATCAACTTCCCAAAAATTTCTTCATGGGTCCCAAAATTTTTTAAAACCATGGGGGGTGGGGTTGTTACAGTTTCTAGAGATTTTTTCATTTATCTACATCAACTTCCCAAAAATTTCACGTAAAAAATGCACTATTTAAAGTATATTTCTCATGCTTTCAATAACATTGAAGTGTGTACTTTGTAGTGTTCGCTTTTGAAATGAAGTGTACTTTTTGAAGTATATATTTTCAATAACTTTGGTGTTTGTATTTTGTAGTGTGCACTACACTTCAAATCATGCGAAGTGTGCACTTCAATGTAATGTAGTACTACATTGTAGTAGTGAGTACAGAACGGACCCATCACTAGTGGTAATACAACAGTAATCCATACAAGTAGGACACGTTAATTTATTTTTAATGAGAATTAAATTCAATAGGCTAATAAAATTTTAAAAATTTAGTAAGTAGACCAAACCATAGAACGATGTAAGTGGTCACAAAAATCATCCAGGCGAATAACCTCTTTGTTCAAACCCCGGTTTGCCAATACAAATTTTCCAAAACAAATATCTCGGATATCTCCAGAATTAGAATTGGTCAATTCCCGGTGGCTACCCATTTGTTCAGGCTGAACATGGTGATACCCCGATGTGTGAGTGTTGTTTGGAGGAGAAGTCCCTCGGCCATGTATTTTCTGCCTGCCCGCCTCGGAGCCCCAATCCCCTGTGAAGTGAGCTGATCTGTGCTCATTTTCAACTTCCGGCCAATACGTACCACCTTCTTTCTATTTACTTGCTACCTCTGAAATCTGCAGCATTATTTTTTTACAAAAATGACATTAATTGAATACTGGAAATGGGGCCATTCAAGTATTACATAAGCACCAAAGAGGGTTGGGGGTTCTTTGCTTCGCTAATTTTTGATGACATGGGGGACGGTGGGGTCTGGATGGTGATTACGTCAACAATATTTATTTAATTAATTTTTCTGATCTTTTTGCAAAATTTGGAAAGTATCAAGTCGAACATGAAAAAAGGTGTGGTCTTTGTCATATCTCTGTCAAGTCATTGAATCGTCACATCAAGGAGATCCATTAAAAAACTAAACACGCACACCGAAACGAGAGTGAGACCTATAAGAGTGGCTGCTCGTCGTGCTAATGAATTAATGCGCATAGTATAAGCTTTAGACGAATACCGAGATGTTGAATGGCTCGAAGAGAACAACGTCGACATCCCTAAAGAACACATAAATGTGCAGTTACACAACATCGAGCAGCAAACATCCAATGTCATCAAGTCACGGATTCAAGTGTCATGGACTGAGGACGATTAATATGAATGAACTCAATTTTTTTAATAGAACAAAATAAATTAATATCTTTTTTATAAAATATATACCAATGTTTACGTAAGCATAGGAGGCGGGAGTAAGAGCTTTCCTCACTTTTGATGGGCGAGGGGGGGTTAAAAATTACTAAAATTCTGCTTACGTTATACTTGAATGGCTCCAATGAATAAATCACTAAGTGCCAGAATGTTTATTTTAAAATACAAGGTAAAAAGTAAATAATTTTTTTTTCGTTCTTTTGTGTGATATTTTACACACCTTTTCATTAATATTTTCAAGACTACTACTAGCCAATACCTCACGTGAGTTATTTTAATACTAAAAACTATGCATTACTCATGTCGTTTAGTGCTTTGTTTAAAAAAAAAGACTTGGTACTTTATTCTTATACCATATGCATTCCCATAAAACTGTAAAATTAACACAGACAAGACTTAAATGCAGTGTTTAATATGTATGGCGAAGGCTTAAATACTTAACTTCATTCACTTCCGGTATTCAATTTATGCATATATATTTATATACATTTTTTATTAAACTTGTTGAATGGAACAAATTGCTTTTTAAGGGCAGATTGCCTGGTTATGAGAAGAATAACAGGATGATCGATTTACAAATTCTTTGGAACAAGCTGTATGTAAATTTACATGTCTTCATTGTATTTTTCCTCAGCTAAACCATTCTTCCCTCTTCCCTTGTAAGTGAATTCCCTCTTTGTATTCTGTAAGAATTGCACAATTTTATTCCCAACAAAACAGCCTCAAGCCACCCAACCTTTACGCTCTAAATTGATGGTCCCCTGATGGTTGTAATTCAGTCTTTCTTGATAATAATATACGGCAAATATCAACAATTTGACCTACATTATTGTGTTTTATTTGCTCCCAGTTTTTCCGAAATCGTTAGAAATGGAGCGCAAACTCTCTAGGGATTAATGATTCACCCCAGAAGTTTGCAGTCAAAACAAATTGGTTTGATTCTGGAGGGGTTAATCTGTCAATTGGGGGTTGTTGAACCTTGGCTACGAGATGATTGCCTTTTTAAATTCCATGGCACGTTCAACTCTAAATTAGCGTAAATATAAAACTACTTGCTTTAAAAACACCCATTACATAACTGTAATTATATTTATTTTTTCAATAATCGCAAAATAACTTTATAATAACATTACCTATATATTATAAATATGTAAAAACTAAATCAAATTTTAGTTTTAATTTTAGTCTTACGAATGGACAATTGACCCAGAAACACATTGATTTATAAATGAATAGTATTTTAAATAAAGTGTTTTCAAAAATGAGTAAAGAATAAATTATAGAAGTCTCACAGAGGCGAAGCTATTTATATATGAGAAAAGTGGATGGAAGCCTCTTTTAGGATGGCTCGGGGCTTAAAACCTGTACGAGATGGTTTAAGTGATCACTCTACACAATGCACTGTTCACCAATTCCATCGTAAGAACATCCACACATTATCAAAATTTTGAAAGTTTTATATATGTTTCGAAACAAGAAAATTTCTATATTGCACTAGTCTGCACCTATGAAATGCATCAGTAAAAAGCTAGACAGATACATTTAACTAAATTTGGCTCAGTAATTAAACATATTCGAAGTTGTTTTTGTATTTTCAATTGCAGGAAAATAATTCACAATATACGATAACAAATACAATCCGATTATAGAAACACATTGTTTCTTGAAAACCAATCCAAAGGCGATTCCGCAGGATGTAATTTTTTTATATAATCGTAAGAGACACAAGACATGTTATCTGTCTTGTGTGTCTTACTATCATGATTCTGGAGTTAGAGCATTTCACTCGCTGCTTAACTTGTACTAATGTTACAAGTTATTCTTTAAGAGAAAGACAAAGAGGAGTAATGGAGAGCCATTTTGTACTTCAAGATATATGTAGGTATGTGAAAGAAATCCTGACGGAAATTTTTGGAAATTGTGCGAAGTTTAATTGATGTGATGGTCAATCGTGGGTGGAATCAGTGAACGTTACATTATGTTGGTTTTCAGCCCTATAAATTGCAGTAATTGTAACATACTCAAAAATATTGTGAGATTTTAAAATATACAATTATTCTTCATTGTCAACGTACAACTTGTGCCTCAGTTTACTGACTGCACGAGAATAAGAATAATTTAATGAATAAGTGACATAGAGAAAATGATTAGAAACAAAAAATACAAAAATAAAATTAATCTTATATACTCTAATCAGAAATATAATAATAATAAATACGCATGCATAGAATTTTTCGGCCCAACTTCAGTAAAAATAGCTAACGAAATTAAAAAGTGTGATTTAAAAATAGCCTTTAGAACCAATAAAAAATAGGAACAAACCTCAAAAACTCTAAAAGCAAAACACCTAAATTAAACTAAAACAGTGGCATATACAATTTAACATGTAATCATAAAGATTGCCATGCCACATATATAGGACAAATGGGAAGGTCTTTTTTAACTAGATTCGCGGAACACATGCGCTGCTATAAAAATAAAAATTGAGAGTCAAAATTTGCGGCCCATTTATTAAATGAAAACCACGTCCCGCTAGGTGATAACGAGCCAAAAAATTTACATATAGAAACAAAAGGTTTTAGGATAAATTTTCTTGCAACTAGAAATAAATAAATATAAAAAGGATCCAAATATTAAACTTTTAAATAATCAACAAAAAATGATCTTCTCTCCTTTTCTCAATATTTTTAAAAAACCCAAAATCAAGGACATAAATTAAAATAATATTTATAAATAACACTTGCAGAAAGCGGGGAATTTTGATAATCAAGCAACGTTAACCGAGGCACCTTAAATGATACGTGCCCGGGAAAAAACGAACATTAATATAGGGCTTCACCACAAATATCTAATTACTCTAAAGGGGAATGGGTAACTTAAAATTGTATAAAGAAGTCGTTTCTACGTGGTATATCCACTGTTTGATAATGGCCTTACAAGCCGAAACAGCTGTAACACCTAAAAATAGTTAACCCGTATAAAAATATTTTTTTAAATTTAATTTATTTTAAATTTCGCTAAAAATAAATATGGAGTTCTACAAATTAAACACAAAAACCATAAATGAACAAGTTAATAAAAACATTATTAATTAAGTTTTATTTCATTTGTGATATTGCAATTATTAAAAAAAAAAAGATTTTTATATTTAAAACATATTCAATACACGGCAGAAATACATATAGAAAAATTGTATCTTTCCAAAGAATATGTTGAAAAAATAAACACAGAACCTGGTAATTTGTAGCCTGTGCAATGTAAAATGGTTAATTTATTAATTTTTGGGAATATATATGTTTGCATGTGTTTTTTAAGTAAATAAAAATCAAACATAAAACAAATTTGATTTTAATATATTAAGTTATCGATTTTTTAATTATCTTTGTACATTTCGAACCCGCTTATTCTTAATAAAAAGAAAAAAACGTTTAAAACAATGTTTTTGCTGTAAATTTTCAAAATAAAATAATACTACAATCGTATCAGACATAATTATTTTAATTTGTTGTAGTTTTATTGATTGTTGACATTCATATTTGATTTGATAACTATTATTTCATTTGATGTAATTTTGTTATACTTTATGTTAAGTAATGTTTTATTTTTCTTTATATATCACTTTATTAATTGTTTTTGATAGAATTATATCTTATCTCCTTTTTTTATTATTACCTATCAATCTAAACATGTTTATATATATTGTTTCTTTAATGGTACGTTGTACCGTGTATTAATTAAATAAATAAAGTATCGGTCATGTATTCGATTTACCATATATATTTATATGATAAATATTATTATTAAATAATATAGTTATTGAATAAAACAATTATTAAAAAAAAGTATAATTAAAAATTATTACTATTAAAATGAACTTTGTTTTCACCGCTTTTGTAACAAATGAGTCTATACAAAAGTGGTGAGTTCATTTTTATTAATTATATTATTTTTGAGCTGATTGCTCTGACACAACAAATAATTGTTTATCGAAGCAAACAGAGAGATTATACTTTAAATCAACCTTAAACCAACTTTAAATCCATCAATAAATACCCAGCTTAGAATTTATTTTGCGAAGAAAAGATGTTTTCCAAGGTCGTTAAATTAATGACGAAGAACCATTGCGACTATCTACAGCAGTTCACATTCCTGAAGGTAATCAATCATTTGTCCTAAATTATTCATATTAAAAAACTCTTTTGTGTTGACGCCTTCCAGGACAAATTAAACCTCGATTAATGTGATGAGCCATCTCCAATCAACCAATAACCAAGGATTATCCTTCTGGTACTAATCAATCAATCCATCCCCACCGAAAACCTATTAAAATGTCAATTTAAAATTAATAACTTCGCAGAACGAAGCCAACCACTCCAATCCCAGGCTAGATCAAATTATGAAAATCGATAAATGATATTTTAATTTGGAGAAAAATGTTATTCCGTCATCATATCATATTCTTATTTATTTATTTTTTTGCCATAGAATAAACCTACATTTTTTTGTTGTTTAACATAACAGTTGGTCTAAAATAACGATAATGTAGTCAAAGAACAAGCATATTAGAAAAAAATAGTTGAATACACATATTTTTTTGTTTGGAATGCAGCACGTTTTTTCATTCTTTATTCATTCTTCTGGCTACATTTCTAGAATTCTCCCTGTATTTAAGTTGCGAGGTTTATTTGTGCTATTTTTAAATTACAAATACCTGTGTGAAATCACTAAAATAATTATTATATATATGTTTTTACTCTCTTTCTTTTAACTCGTAGCGTCTGCTTGCTTGCTTGTCTGACAAAAAACTTTGGATCGATTTTTAACCCTTTTCCCGTGATTGAATCGAGCTGAAACTTTGCAAGGAGCCTCATAGCGATGATAAAAATGATCTATCAAATTTTCGTTAAAAAAAATTAATAATTAATGTACAATTTTGGATTTTTCGAAATTATTACTCCCTTTTGTTTCGTCGCCCGACTCGAGCTCAAAGAATAGATTAAGCGCCAAACCTGTTTTAACTAGGAAATGAGAAAGGGAGTGTAATAAAAACTTGATTTTTATGGGTTACTTTTTTAGCTGCTCTGATATACATACTTGTGTAACTGAAATTATTACACGCATGAGCTAAAGATGAGACCATATGGGATAGAGTTTTACTTCAAATTCAATAAAAGCTTAACAGATCAGTTCTCAGAAAGTATTTTTGTAATAATTTTTCAATGAAATCGTTTTTAGTTTTTTTTTTTTTTCAATTTTTCAAAACCTCTTTCATTAATGATTTACACTGAAAAGGCAAATCACTTACCAGTAGGTATATGCCCTGAAAAATCAAAATATCGATAAAATCAAGCTATCACTGTAATTTTTCTTGTTGTTAAATTGCTTTACAAGTGCTTTACAAGTTTACAAATTGCCAAAGTAAACCTACCAAATATCGTCAGATTTTGATTTGGTCCACTCTAAACTATAGTTGTGTTAAATTTAACTCAACTTTAGCGTATTACAAAGCTCAATTGTTTAAATGAAAATAATCATTAATAAATTTACTAATCAATTAGAAAAGACAGACAAAAAAAATCTTATTAACGAAAAAATAATTTAGCTGCTACCGAGATTCGAACCAATGGATCTCCACTCTATCCGGAAATGACGCGTTATCCAATTTCGCCTTGGCCGCTTGGTAAGTCAACGTAAAATTTTCGACCTTATATGTAGTCTCTTTTTAATTGATTAACACACATATTATTCAAGTTTTTGAAATAATGCATTTTTTATAATGTGCTTTCTTTAATATATATAATGTGTTGTATGAAATGTTTCCAAAATTAAATAATTTAATTCTGGCGTCCACTAGCGGTAGATAAACAAAGTAATTTGTGACTGTCGCATTATAAAAAGTGGATTGCTTTAAAAAATCTAATAATATGTGTTTTAATCAATTAAAAAAGAGTCCACATATAAGGTCGAATAATTTACGTTAATTTACTAAGCTGCCCTGGCGAAATTAGATAACGCACCATTCCCGGATAGAATGGAGGTCCGTTGGTTCGAATACCGGTAGCCGTTAAAATATTTTTTCGTTAATTTGATTTTTCTGTATGTCTTTTCTAGTTGATTAATAAATTTGTTAATAATTTAAAGAACTTTGTTCCTCACAATAATGATGTGTTTTCTTTAATGTACAAAACTATCATGTTGCACGACAAAGTAACTTCCATATCAATTCAGAAAAATGAATAGATTATTCAGTAACTACTCATCGATACTTGATAATAGACATGTACGTATACGACCGACTGAATAAAAATATTTTTATCACTCTCATCGTGGGCGAAATTGAAAATATTAGAATTTTTTTTTGTTTTTAAATATAAGTTAATTTAAGAACAAACAGTATTTGTTCGTTTTTTAGACCGTGTTATTTCAAAATTGTTTAAAAAACGAATTGGGTGTGTTTAAAATTGAATATGATATCTACATTATAATCATCACTTCCACAATATTACGGTTTACCATTTTTCTTTAAAAAAGCCGGTTGCATTTACAACGTGACTCAAAAACGTGATATAATATATATCCCCTAAATGTGTATGAGGAAGAGTAAGGCACAATCAGAATGATGAATCCTACTAATAGATCACATCTACAATCAAGCAATGAAGAGGGCTGTTTATCGGACCGCTGAACTTTAACTTTCAGAGGGAGACAATTGGCTTTCAAATACGGATTAAGATTGTATTACAGGGGCACCGTAAAGCAATTATAATTTTAAAATACTTATATACGAAAACAAGTAACAAAAATTGTCTACACTCTCGTTTTTCAATTTATTTACACAAAGATGTAAATCATTTATCTACAGATTCATCTCTTTTGTCAATGCAATTGATCCAGTCTACAAAAAATTTCAGCCCCTTTTATAGGCCCTCCGACCAAATAAATCTGATCAATGCTGTTTCGTTATTCATAGCCGAAAGGAAAATGACGCGATCAAGATTGCATTTCGTGCGCATACCTGTAGTCGTACCAACTCTCAATGCACCAGGCAGTATAACAATCTTGTAGGTATGTTTTGAAAAAAACGCAAATAATTTTATTTTGTGATATCTATATACTGCAATTTGACATGTCAACCAGTGCAAGACTAGCGGTGTAAAATGGAAATCTGGTACAAACACTGTGAAGTGAAGTTTGAAAGTAGCAGAAGAAGAACGATTTTTAAACTGAATGCAATGGAAATTAGATCATTGGGGTGTATGTATGGTTTATGATACAGGAAAAAATGTTAAGCTTATCTAAGCATAATAAAAAGAATTTTTAAAAACTGTAACATTAAATGATATGGTCATATTGACCGAATAAATGACTTTATGAATGAGAATGATGAGAAAGATATAGGTCTTTTCATTAAAGAAAGACAATCTTTGATTCAATAAAATTGAATCAAAGATTGCTGGGATACGTTGTAATTAAAAAAATGGTCGCTTACAGCGAGAAAATATAGACGTGTCACTATATAATAACCTGATATATGTATTCTGACGAGTACACTTTACGTGTTAAATTATTATTTTTCCTCGGTAAACGTGTTGGCGGATAAAAGAAGCATTTCAAGGGTTGCTTACGGGAGTTCCTGGCACTGCGCAACATCCCCAGTAATTGGGAACAGCTGGTGCTCCACCGGACTGAGTGGCGTAATATCTGTTCTGGAGTGAGTACATTGGCAGCAAGAAAAATCCTGAATAGATCGTGCGCTGTCGTCCTTTGTCAGAGGGACCAAAGATTGACAAAAGAGACACAATTTAATCTGCAATGTCGGTAGGGGGAACCTGTGCTTCTATAACTGACCTGTTTTTACCCAGGAGATCGCACCGCTGGCGCTGATGGGGAAAGAAATGGAAAGCGAGGGGATTGACTAACGTGGCCCAGCAATGACGACGATTATTTGTTCACTTTGATTGTGAGATTTATTCTCAATTCTTATAACGATTGAAATCTGATTATTCACAATTCGACGAGCAATCACTCGTACACTTGAAACATAACCAATACAATTAAAAGTCTTCTTCATCTTCTTCTTCCTTAGCTTTTTCTCTCCACTGCTGGATGTAGGCCTCTTCCATTTTCTTCCACTCATCTCTGTTTCTTTCCCTTTGCATCAAGGTTCTTCCTGCTTGCTAGACTATGTCGTCAGACCACCTTTTGGGAGGTCTTCCGACACTATTTTTCGTCCAGGGCCTCCACTGTAGGATTCTGGGTGCCCATCTAGTATACGTTCAGCCCACTACCATTTTAGTTGCGCAATACAGTCCATAATATTGGAAACTTTTTTCGGCGTCTTATTTCTTCATTTCTGATTTTATCTCGAAGGCTCACGCCGAGCATCTGCCTTTACAATTAAATACCAACCACAACAATAACGATTTCTTTCATCATTATTTCTAAGTGCTTCAGACGATAACACTTTTCTTTAATGACAACGTGATTTCATTAAAAATCTAGTAACCTTTTATTTAGAAGCAGTATGAATGATGTACACGGAGGTAAATTTAAAGTTTTGTAATGCCAATTAGAAGTTTTTACTTCTAACAAAGATCGTACATCTGTACGGAGTAATATAATGATGGTGTTTTCATAGTAACCCGGTAACGCCACACCCATAGAGCGTATACCAGAACTTCGTGCGGCACGGCTTTGGCAAGGATTTCCTCGCTTCGTCATAATTACCCGCCGAGAGATTGGCCCAAACTTTGGGAAAATCGCATACAAATGTGTTCGCGGCTTCAATCGCTCTCCTCGGATTGTTCGGCTAACGAGCTGCTTTAATTGAATTATTGCCGAGCGTGAAAACGGCGTCAGACGGTGCCTCGTCTCTGATTTGTTGTTGTTGTGTAATGCAACAACTGTATAATTTGGTCTGCGGCGGGTAGTAAGGTCGGTCGACAACAATGAATGCATTATTCAATGTTGTATGCATCAACGTTAAATATTTACGTCAACTTGACCACACGAAAAGATAGCAAAGACAATAGGAAAGGGAAATTAAGGCGTAATAGACAACTTTTGTCTTTCCATGCAACTATATAAACTTTCAAAACAGGACACTTTCTTTCGGCATAAATGCCTTATTTTATTTAGCATCTTTATTTTACTATATACATTTATGTATATATAGGCCCACAAGAGCATTCCTAAATTTAAAATTACCTAGATACAAAAAAGCGCAGCCCAGAACCATTATTCGTTTGTAGGGAAAAAAAATTTAATTCATTACCGGGTAAATTTAAAAAAATTAAAGACTTTACATCATTTAAAAATGAACTTAAAAACTTTAACACAAAAATTTCTTGAAATTCCCTTATATGTATTTATTTTCTCTATTTTTTATTCCTGATATATTTACTATCTTGTTTCTTGATATTTTTTGTTTACTATTTTGTTTAATACTTTTGTTTTAAAAATTGTATATTTATAAATAATATGATATGATTTACTCCCGCCATAACCATGGGCGTCATCTCTTTTATGGAGAGTAATACTATTTTACTGTATGAATAATCTTTATATTTCAATAAATTTTGTACCATCATATATTATAATAAATAAATTTAATTTTTCTGCCCTATTTGAGAAAAGAAAAATACCATCCCTTCACTTTTTCTACCATTACTCTTTTCTTTTGTCATTCAGGCTTGAAGAATAAATGCATAATATATACGAGGGATTATGATAAGTAACCGTGTTAGGAAAGGAAACGCAATTGAATTATTTTATTTTTATCTCAACGTGGTCTTCTTCAAGCTCGATACACTTCAGTCCAGCAATATTCCAATATTTTAAGCCATCTGAAAATTGTTAATAGTCGAACTGAGCTAAACAGGTTATTGTTTCTGCGATGGCGTCCTCGTTTG
The DNA here is from genome assembly GCA_016648135.1 of Agrypnia vestita. Classification (NCBI taxonomy): domain Eukaryota; kingdom Metazoa; phylum Arthropoda; class Insecta; order Trichoptera; family Phryganeidae; genus Agrypnia; species Agrypnia vestita. The sequence goes on along the minus strand of JADDOH010013329.1, from coordinate 26 downwards.
ACGTAAGCCGCTTTTTGCCGAGTCAT
>JADDOH010013327.1:0-12500 GCA_016648135.1 Agrypnia vestita | reverse complement strand
ATGAACTACCTATGAGATGGCAAAAGTGCATCGATAGCAATGGTACATACTTTGATTAAATAAATATATTATAATAAAAAAAATCGGCTTTATGTTCCTCCCATACTAAACGCCAATTTCATATGTAAGGACCTAATATTATACTCTCATTGCGAAGTTCATTTTCTGATATGATTAATTGAGGAGTGCCCATTTTTCAGAAAAAAAGCACTTAGTATGTCCACACCCAGAGGACTCAACCATTATTTAATTTGTAATCTGTAATTTGCTGTAGGGTGTAACGGTACATCATTTTTGCCATGAGTTCATAATAAAGCGAATCAAATCATCATTTACTCAGAATTTGCTTCCAACTTTCACTTGTTTGAACAAACATTTTAATACATTTACTCACCGGTATTTCTTTCCGCGAGTTTCCGGTCATTAGTACTGTGACGTGTTTTTCTAAAGAAAATTATGTTACGTCACAATAAGATCGCAGTCATGACATTACCATTCATCCCTTGATATTACCTTTGTGGTCCGTTCTGTTGGGTATCCCCTACCTCTTGCGGGTCTGTCTTGATGTAATCCGCACCTTCTTTTCTGTGGTGTTTGTTCTACTTTATGTGAGAGAGAAAAGAAAATAAGGATCCACCACACACCCAGGGCCGTTTTATGAGTATAGTTTCCATATCGGCCCTACACTTTCCCCACCCATGTTCGATATTTTTTAATGCTAAAGTAGCCATACTCACCTCCCCACTGACAATCATGGGAATGCGAGCGGGACGGGGAGGCGTCCACACAAAACCTCTTCTCTGCCTCCAAGGCGCAGGGGCAAGTGACAATAGGAACGTCATTCATTAAATGGGAATTTATGGGAAAAACAAGTTACATATATAAAAGAAATGCTACAGTTTAAGTAAAAAATATGAATGCATAAATCCATAGAGTCCAGATGTGTCTAAGAGTCCGGTTTCCTCAATAATTTACCGGAGTTAATTCACACGTGTATACCAGTAGAATATAACTAAATATATTCAACAATAGGTTTCAGCCGCGACTATACGTCTTCCCCAATAAGCCCGTACCGCCTCCCGGCCGGCACATACACACGTGCATGCGTCTACATCTAGATACATCATATTACTACTTTCAGGATATCTGAGGTTTTTTTAAGGTTTTTTTTTATTTATTTATCTTAATTATTTAGTTCCATACATAATGTTGTGTGGGCTAATACATGATTTCACTTAGATATATTGCATTGCATCTATCATTTTATAAATTTTACAATAAAATTTTTCCACTCCAGTTTAAACCTTCTTATATTCTCCGTGTATTGAATTTCCTTTGGCAGGCTATCGAGGATTTTTATACCTATATGCATCATACAATTTTGTGAGGTGTTTTTCTTTTCCTTTTGTAGTCTTATGTTGTCGCTTCCTCTTGTATTGTAAGGATGAAAATCCCTATTCAGCTTCATCTTGTCATCAAAATATTTGGGTACCAATCCATGTTTATTACCTACTATATTTTTTGGTTAGAAAATCTCATTATATTACCACCAAAATCCTATTTACAGTAGTATGAAAAATATTTTCCAATTCCAACAAGATAGCAGGAATTCCACATGAATTGATCATTTTTTTTCATTTCGTCCTCTTTTTTTCCTCATATTTCAAAATCTAAACCTCCATGGAAGCCCTCATTGAAGCTTTTGACTACATCGTATAACAAGCTTCTCCAAATGATCGTTTATTCCGATTTTTAATGAATGCCAAATATTTAAAAATTGGCGTCATTTGTTTTTGATAAAGATGATTGAGTACCAGGAATCACGGAGAATGATAAGTGAATTGATTGAAAATTGACAGCAATTCAAGATCACGCGATGATAGTGAAAAAGTATTAAAAAAATGACACAATAGCGAGAATGTTTTAGAACTGAGTGAAATATTCATTTCATAATGCGATCTTTGTGAAATCGTTATATATTATAAAACAAGCCCACGACTAAGCTCTTATTTTGGTCTTTAGAGTATTATCTTAAAATCATGACTTGTCATTTGTTTATCTAATTTGTTTCCTTTAGTCCATTAATCGTCTCAATTTTTGAAAGGATTGCAAATGGCTTTAGTTATTTTTTAACGATTTATGTCATTATTCTGACATTTACTTTCGAACGGGTTCGCAATTTAAAATGTCCTTGGGCCAGTTCGTTAATGAGAGTTTAAACTGAGAGCAATATCTAGCAGGTAACATCGATGATTATAGATAAACTGGACATAGATGTTTCCATAAATTAATTTATTCTCTTAGTACGTATCTAGAATATCGACGGGATGATCATTTTAATTTTGAATCACGGGGCAATATTTATTATCAATAAACCAGGATACAAGTCAATAAGAATGTGTGAGTTCATTGATGCAATTAAACTAAAAAAGGTATATAATATAGTTTAACAGGGAAACTACCAAGTAGAATAATTCTATTTTCATCGCACAAGCGTTTAGCTTATTTTTAAAATAATGACAAAATACATGATCATTACAAAATAAAACGAAAACATGATTATATATGCAATCAGAATTAGACTCGAAAGAGTAGGTAAAATTACCTACCTGGGATGCAGATTAAACGAAAACTGGGACCCTTTCATAGAAATTAAATATCGTATTGAGCAATCCAGTGCTGCATTATTTCTAATGAAAAAGGTATTGTACATTAGTGACCTTACATTAAATTTGAGATTGAGAATGATGTGATGCTACATGTTCCCTGTACTTCATAGAATGGAATCATGAATACTCTTTGAAACAATGCTAAAACAACTTGCATTTTAAATGCATTTGAAATTTGGATCTACGATCGGCTTCAAATAATAAGGTTATTTGATAGGGTAATGACAAAATGATGATCCGAATGCAAAAAGGAATTAATCCTTAAAGTAATTAAAATCTGGGAAATGCAGTACTTTTACGATATCATAATATATCAAGTAACATACCGGATCCAGTAACTCATAATTTAAGGCAGGATTCTACTTTGAAACTTTGAAAAAATATAATTTCGTAAATCGAAAAGGCAAAATTGATAGAAAATGATCTTTTGGTACAGTCGGAAGGTATTTTGTATGGCGTAGGCATCACTTATTAAGCGTAAGTTAATTTTTTTGCGATTTTTCCTTTACAATATCTTTTGACGCGTTTGTCTCTAAACTACTTTTTTACCCTGCTTGGTGCTCAAATTTCCGAAACTTCAGTACCGATTGTTATGAAATTTTAACCACATATTCTGAACACCTATAGCAACCGACTGAACTATAATTATTTAAAAATATTAATTTTTACTATTTTTTTGGCAAAAAACAGTGCATTTTTTTCATCGCAATTTTTTTATTTTTGCATGTACATAAAAAATTATATTTCAGTCATTTTTCTGTTTTAGATGGCCCATTTTTGAAATTTCAATACCAGCGCAGACACACCTACTAATCGAGGCGTTGTATTCAAATGGTATTTTTGTATGTTAAAACTGCATAAAATATATTTTTTAAGTATTCCAAGAGTGTATTTATTGAGCCTCACAAACCGTACATCAATATTTTTATTCATAATTTCATAAAAAAAGCTTTCTTTTCGAGTGCCCAAAGTAGAATCCTCAAAATTGTGAACAGTAGAAACGCTGCAAGGTGATATGTGTAATGCAAAGCTTTTTTTACGGAGAATCTGAATAATAAATGCATTCTTCAAAGATGAATCAAATTATTGAGATTACATATGGCAAACGATGATTCAACGTTCCGAATTAGGCACCCAGAGGCTGGGCTTAATTTAAATCGAATCATTGAATACTTTCAATAAGTAAATGTTTTAGAAAGCTGTACCAAACGGCTACTTACTTCGTATCATGTCCATGAACTTTGTACGCATGTTGAAACTGCAAATTTTGGCATTCTCACAAGGAGGTCATTGGCGACGACGCTGTGTGAATGAAAACCGCTGAACTTCAAAGTCACGTAAAATGTAATGCGTATTATTTTGAAGTCCTAACTTAACAATCATTCAAGAGAGATTGAAAGTTGATTTGACAAGCCATTAAACAGTTTAAACGCTCCATTGATTAAAGATTACAATGCATGAAGAGATATCATAGAATAGATTAGAGAAGAGAATTAACAAGTCTTTAGTCAAGCTTTGCTTACTAATCTAAAACCCAGTGGCTTGCACTTGTCATGTTCTAAGTAATGCTACTAACTTTGAATCCATTGCAGTATTAAGCAAAGAGAAGCTCGTCATTCTAGTGGTTAAGAATACTCAAGAAATCCATTGGTCGGTGGTTCGAGCCCCATTCCAGAAAACTAGCTAGTTAATTCTAACTATAGTAGTTAGTTTTAAAATAGTAATAATATTCATGTATAAGTAAGAATTTTTCATAATTTCTGTACTTCTAAAGTGTAAAATTATTATATTTGTTTTTAAAAATTCTATAGATGTAAAGTTTATGGTAAAATATTTTATTTTTTTAAATATTTCTACGTCTAAGTGTATTGGAACGTATAAAATATTCATGTCTGTTCAAAAAAGCCGTTTACTTGGCACTGGGAGACGTATGATTATTCCGTTTTGATGGTATACTCTGGGCCAAATTTTTCTAAAAATTATACGAAAAACCTTTTCAGCCTTATTATATATATGCTCAGCTTTTTGGTTGTATGGAGTGCAATAGATTAACAAATTAAAAAGATAAATTACATAGATTTCTTAAATATAACGGCGTCATCGTGGTACTGGCTTTTCACACCCAGAATTCCGGATTCGAATTCCGGTGAGGTAACAATAAACCTCTGTGATTTACTGTTTTTAATGTTTTTCGCTTGTTTAATTGTAATACTCATTTTCGGCACAGTTTTTAGGATAGAACGCCATACTTTTCTGTCCTGGCATATCACTATGGCCTCGTTCGCTTTAATACATATTTTCATAAACAAAATTCGGTTGTGGGAGCAATATTTCGTTAATCCTATCACGCCAGTTTCTCTGCGGACGCTCTCTATTCCTGTTGCCTTCAACACGTCACATAATTTTTTTTACCATCCTTGCTCATATCGCTTTGGAATATTTAGATTTTTTTTCAATATTGCTTGAGATAATGCGTAAGTCATTTAAGAAATACAATCTAATTACATAGTACATTTAAGCCGTGCGTATAAGACACATTGTTTCGTTGTGTCGGTATTCATTCCCGCAAACACCAACACAACAAAACAATGTGCATCGGATGAACGGCTTATTCATACACATATTCGATTGTATTTCTTAAATAGAAAGACCTATACATGTAATGATTGTAGATGTAAGAAAAGGATAAGGAACGTCTAATAGTTATTATGCAGTATTAAGAAAAATCAGTATAATAAATAAAATAAAAATATTTTCCAAATCTCAGCGACTGTGTACCGCCTTCTTCAAAATATATTATTTTAGAAACAGAAGCTTGAAATTAATAAATATAGCATGTTGTTCCTCGAATTATTTTTGTCTCGCTGAAAAACGGAATCGTGCATTGTGCATTATCGAGCGTAATATATTTTCCGACACGGATTTCTAAACATCTCATTTTCATCTTCAATAAAGTAATTATCATGATCTCGCGGGGATCCGAACCCCGAGCTGAGAAATATCATGTTTATCTTGACAGGTATTCTCAGGCACGAGCCGTTGCGCAATCGAACGGAAAACATCAATAAATAATTATTAGTATTTGCGCATAGTACTTTCCACTAACACTTGTACTATGCATGTATGCAAATGTGTGAACATCTTTAAGAATGCATATAGCACCGCGCCGAGGCGATTACTACTTAACTAGGAATTGTATTAAAATATTCCAAGAATACTTTTTCTATACAGGGTTATTTGGAAAACATTAATTGCCTCGCAGAACTATATTCCTGCTTTGATTATGAGTCGAAAATGTTCAAGCTATTATGACCTAATATCAATAGTTAAGGAGATATGCGACATCAAAGTTTGCTTTTTTTTTCAATATTTCTGACTTATTTTTTGCAAAACGTTGGACTATCATTACAGTAACTTATATCGAATATGAAAAATTAATTCCCATTAACACGAGTCAAATAAAAAAATAAAAACGTTCGAATTCCAATTGGAAAACATTCCAATTGGAATTTTTTCAGGGTTTTTATGATTTTATTTTACTTGTATTGAAACGAATGAATTTTTCGTAATCGATATGAGTTACTGTAATCATAGTCCAACGTTTTACAAAGTATAAGTCAGAAATAATGAAAAAAAATGCAAACTTTGATATCCCATATCTCCTTAACTATTGATATTAGGTCATAATAGCTTGAACATTTTCAACTTATAATCAAGGCAGGAATATAGTCCTGCGAGGTTATTAATGTTTTCCAAATAACCCTGTATACACATACTTATCAAAATATAATAATTTCGTTGTGTCTATTCCGGAACTTCTAGGAATTAACGGCTAAAAAATTAATTACACGGCTGGAGTAAAACTCGCGTCTAACGTGGCAACTAAGCGACATTGCCACCACCACTTCTCAGTGGGGTATAAAAATATAATACATATTGTAAGATCAGGGCTGTGACGCGAACCATTAATTTACGCCTCCATGATTTTTCACGGCTAATATGTAATTAACATTCTACAAAAAAACGTACTGAAATATCTCAAGATATATTATAGATGTTTCATAGAGTCGAAGCTATTTTTTATAAGATAAAGTAGGTATGGAAGTCAATTTTGTTGTTCATAGGGCTAACGACTTATTATACGGCTAGCTTCAGTGATTAATTTACACTGTTTAACGTTCATCAATTTCAGATTTCCAATTAATCAGTTAATGAGCTCGCCAAAAGATGGTGCTAGTTTCCTACTGATGTGATTTTGTATGCTGGGATATAAGTAGAAAAACAATTATAATAATTTTTTTAAAAAAAGCTACACTTCAATTTAAGTACTAAAAAGTAAAAAATAAATTTTTGGCCAAAAATTTTTTCCTCACTCTCCAAATAAAAGCGTAGGCGCTTTCCCTCTATCAACAACAGAATTCATTCAATTTACTAGACATATTATAGCAGGCAATTGATACATCCCGTCTATTTTGTTCTGGGATAATAATCATCAATTATAACAATTTTATTCTCCTGATAATAGGAGGGAATATTTTTTTAAATTGTGGACGGGCTGCCTTCTGCGGTACAATCCTCGATTGGCATTTTCCATTGAGACGAGACCTTGAACATCTCTAGATGTTACTGTTATACGACTCAACCGCAAAACATAGGTTAAACCTACCTACCCATACGTTTTGCGCTAAATGAGGTGCTTATAATCCAATATTCCAATATGATGCGATAACGCTTACTCTCAATTTGTAATGATATTTAGTTATTTAGTAAAAACGTAATAATAATTAAAATTAAATTTTTCTCTAATATCGTCCCGTCATTGAAATAAATATTGATATAATTTATTTTCTCTCCGCAATCTCATTAAAAATATAAATCGAGTCATTATAATAATTTTAATCCTCCATAATTCATTATTGCGATCTTAATCTAAGTTATACGTTTACTTTCTCTATTCGAATTGCAGCGAATTCAATTTACTTCGTCAAATTAACTCAAATTATAATATCGAATTACTAATATTATTAATTATGATGTTCTTGTCCTTTACCTTTCGGAGGAGAACCTTATAGGAATTCGGGGATCCAGAGTAACTCCATGTTTTCTTTTCAATATAATTCATTGACTAGTAATAATGGAGTAATACGCGACAATATCAATACGGTATTCATATAGCTAACAATTTGTTACTATATATATCTATACTACAGGAGCGTGCAGTGAGATCAAGAAGAATACTTTTATTTAAACATATATTTGGAAAAAAATCAAAATTAATTATTTATCTAGTAGAATATTAGGTACGAAATATTAAAATCTGAATAAAATGTTAATTATTGTGGTAAGAATATTACTTCTTTTTTCGACTTCTTTTCAAAATATATGCTTCTTCTTTTCCAAATAATTCATAACCTTATTGATTCTCCTGAAATCACCAGTTTGCTAGCTTTCCACGTCCCATTCTGCCCTACCAGACAGAAGTACCTATTTTCCCTTCCAATTTATCAAACCAACAATAGAAAATCCTCAGATTATAATTACCTCTTAAATTCAATAGACATTTTTAACACTAAGTAAGAAGAGTATCGTCATATGGTGAAGCAGTTACTAGAAACTCGTCCCCCTTCCTGATCATGTATATTATATACATCACGAGCGCTTTTATGTCTATGTTAAAGTTAAATTTGGAACAATAGGTTAAATAGTGTTTTAACTTGCATTGTCAAATTTATGGTTATGTCCTATTTGTGGGATTTAAATCCTTTAATTGTGGGAGACATTTAATTATTTTTTTTTTACTTCATCTTATCAAGCGATTGGGTCTCCGAATTAAATTAAATAAATAAAATCATGCTTCTTATTCTCACTGCACGCCTCTGCTATACTATAACAGATTGCTGACATGGTAGTTGAATTGTAATAGGGTACGTCAATATGGCACATCCCTATTTATACCCATTCACTCTCTCATACTGTCTGTCTCTTAATCATTCCAACAAACGACCTTTAGTGCATCTAAATACAAATGTATTGTACCGATCCAATGCTTATCCCCACCTCCTTCGCAATTTCTCGGACGAGATCCAATCCTGCATGACCAAAGTCAAAAATCAAATTTTTATTTCGATTTGCTGAGGGGCTACTGTGACGCCGTTCGCTGTCCAGTAACTTGTGACCATCTTTTAAGCAGCCGTACCACTGCTGTCACCACTATTATCCATGAGATCCTCATAGCATCGTTTTCAAAAGCCTGTTGAATCTTGAGAATGGTTTCCACTTGGATATTGCCAAGCTTTTGGCAAAATTTAATGCAACATCGCTGCTAAGTCGTTGCGTCATTTGACAACAATTGACAATCCGCCGGGCACTATCTTCTTTTCTTCACTCAAAGGCTGAATACCAGCCACTGACGCATTCTGGGGGCGGTAAAAAAATTGACCTGATTTTTTATTATTGTATTGATTATTTTAAGAGGCTCTTATACTTTCAATATTGGCATTAGTTTAATCACTTCCCGCTAAAAATGGCGCTAGTTTCGCTCAAACATGTATTATTTAAGCACAAAAAACGATATCGAGAAATATACAATACTATAAAACGAAATAGAAATGTGCAAACTTTAACGCCTGACCTTTTAACTGCGTAGTGCTACATACGTAACCCTTTCTACATGAACGTAAGTTTTGCAAGTTTGGCGAAATTTTTCTGTACAATAATTATTCGATCCTTATATTAGAGATGTGACAAAGCCGACCATGCAATGGATATTGTTTCTTTCTGAAATTTCACTCAAAATTTGCTTTTTTATGCTATTTTTCTGATTTAAAAAAAAAAACATTTTTTTAAGATCTCCATTACATGTAACATTATGTTATTATTTTTTCTTTAGCGTTGAAAAATTGTATGACGTGTGTGAATTTTCACTATATTTTTTATTGTTTTATAACATTTTGTCTAATATCAATGTTAAATAATTCAAATAAAAACCATTTAAAAAAATTATGCTTGTACTTATGTATGCGCGTTAGAAGTTATACTTAAAAAGTAGAATAAAGACAAAATAATAATAATAATAATATTTTCGTTATCTGTCCGTAACTTACTGGAAAGACGACTTTAGATATTTAGAATGTGACAAGCAATCAGCGCTCAACTCATGTTGCGCGGTCACGCAAAAGTTGTTATTAATTACTATACAGTCGTACACCCATGAAAATATGGTTAAGTATAAAGAGAATATAGAAATAAAAATATTCTGAATTATCTTTTCAAAACGTAAGACTTTCATGAAAGTAACTTATATCGAATATCTAAAATTAATTCGCAATAATAAAAGTCAAATAAAATGATAATCATCCGTATTCTGAACTAAGCAACATTGCTATTTCTGTATCTTTGACAGTTATTGTATTACATTGTGATGCCGTTTTTTTGACGTCTTATGTTTGACATGTTTGAAATTAATGAATTCAATCAATTAGAAAGATGATTATTCGTAATTGTGAATACATTAACATTTGTTTACGTTTTAGGGCTTTCTGATTGATTCATTAATTATTTCAAACATGCCAAACTTAAAACATCGAAATTAGTGTCAATATATTGTTATACATACCTGTCAAGATTGGGATAAAGATCTGACATCCCAATATTTTCAGAATAGCACAGATTAACTTTATAAAGTATTATATATTTATCAAATTTCTGAAGGGTGATAGTGCAAAATGATTAAACTTTTTTTTGCTTGTATTGAAGCGAATTTATTTTTAATATTCTACATAAGTTACTTAAATAACAATCAAAAACGGAACATATAAACGTAAAACCTTATGATTAATAAACATAATAACAAAAGATATAAATCATAAAATCCGATTATGAAAACTGGAGAAAAACGATTATTTGAAAAGATCAACAACTGACCATAATAAACGATTATAAAAAACATTCATGCATGTATGCGGTAGAAGTAATATTTAAAAACTAAAATAAAGACAAATTATATATTAATGATGCTCTTGAGTTGTATAAATCTACACTGATCATTGTCTATTACTGTATTGAATTTTATGAAAAGAATGAAAACTCATACTTACAGAAATGTAACCTCAAATATCTAAATATAATAATTTGGTTGTCTATCCGTAACTTGCTGGAATGACAACTTTATATAATTAGAGTGTGACACGCAATCAGTGCATGGCTCACGATTATTTAAAAAGTATAATAAAAAACGATTAACGGAACATATAAACGAAAACAAAACGATTCATTAAAACAGGGTATTTAAATAATACAACATATAAAGATGTTATAAAAGGAAAAAAGAAGGATTCATAAGATCCGATTATATGAACTGGGGTAAAACGATTCATAAAAAATATCGACAATTGACCACAATAAATAAAAATATATAACGACGGACGACAAAAATGGAGCATATAAACGGTTCCTTAATAGCCGGAGGATAAATTAATAATCGGGTTTTGCAAAATGATTTAATAAGTTTATATGTTAAATTTAGTCGCCCGACCAGAGTTGCCAACAGCGCTTGGCCTAATATCGCCGTTTCCTATACATAAAGTAGCCTAAAGTAGCCCAAACGCCAAAATATCAATATGAATAAAATAAAATGTAATTTTTATCAATTTATTTATAACATATTTATAATGTATTGATAAATAGGCTAAGCCTAATATAAAAAACCGTAATGTTCGTTAAAAGAAAGTAAAGTAAGTAGATAGGTAGCATTTTAAAAACATGGGAGACGTACATTTTGCTACCAGCGTGAAAACTTACCATGTGATTGCTTGGTTGAAAGTTGTTGCAGCACACCTCTTACATTCATATAGGTACGAATTCTAAGAATAGCGATCAGCATGGGTAGTTGCAGGCGATTCCTTAATTTTGTTTTAATTGTCCCCATTACGCTTAAAATTCTTTCAATGACAGCATTACACAAAGGTAATTGTATTTTTTTTCTTAATTATTTGCGATTCGGCTGATTTAAATAACTTGTCTCTGAAGCAGCCTAGTAGGCGACCAGTCGCCTTTTAGATTTTTTCGTCGCCGATTCTCGTTCTGAATAGCCTAAATGGCGAAAAATCGCCTACGTTGGCAACTCTGCGCCCGACAGCGAATACGAAAATCGTGTACTAGGACCTCTTAATTGAAAATATTTTTCAAAACAAACAAACTCAAAACAATATTATATCGTTTTACTGAAAATTTTTCAAACAAAACATCAAAACAAACAAACTCAAAACAACATTATATCGTTTTACTGAAAAATTTTCAGTTAAAATAAAAACACAAAAAAATGCCGGTTCAAAAGATTTCACATCACTATTTCGTGAAAAAATGACAATTACCGTTGAGTAAAGAAATAGACGGGGTATCTTATTTCATTAAAAATATTGTTTGCAGGTAAAAGAAAGGACAAAAATTCAGTGTATATACAGAACAAAGTCTATATATCATATTGTTTCAAGAAAACAGATAAGAATAATGGAAAAAAACATCAGAATCAGCCCGCAAAAACAAACAAAATTTGACAGTTGTAAAAAATAAAAATGGCGACATTCAAATTCAAGTATTTTTAATACATTTAACAGTTATTTTCTGCATTTACCGTTGTCCCCGCGATATGGGATTTCTAAAATGCATTCATTATATGGATATCTTCCCTTTATTAACACTCAGGCAAAGTTTACGCAGCATTTTAAGATATATTCGTATAAACTAGCGGGAGCGTAACCTGACGACTGGCGTAGTTGGTGTCCAACCAACGACTGATTTGAAAGAAAAATGATCTTTTAACAGACTATACGA